>LKNJ01000107.1:0-255727 GCA_002120245.1 Maccullochella peelii | reverse complement strand
TATATAGGTATTTTATATTTTCCCTGTAGTGTAATCCAACATACTGTATCTCCAAAGTCCATGATATGTTTGTGCACTTGCACATTCTGAGCTGCACACCACACCTTATTGTGAGTTGCCAACAAAGCAGTGACGAGCCAAGGAATTCTACTGACCAGCCAAGTCACAGTTGCCAGCTGAGTGGGCTGCCAAGCCAGGCATGCAAGTTAACCAGCCTTGGTGAATCAGCAGCTAAGCTAACCACGGCATGCGCTTTAACAACAAAATGTAATGGTTTACGCTTTGGGGACCAGATAGTCTCCAAATAGGAGGTGAGTCCCCATAATGTGTCTGTCTGAACAGATCTCTGTCCCCCTAACATGACAAATACAAGAAACACTCTTGGAGTTATCCCCTTAGTCTTCTCCTGATCACTGCTGCCACCTGGCAGACATAAATTGAACTGCAGGCTGTTACATTCAATGGTTTGATAACTATTTGAACCAGCTTTCGAAACAAAATCAAGTTATAAACACAATGTATAGTCATCTGCATCATGTGTTACATGCTGGTTTCTTATATACCCTGGACAGCCTCTGTGAAGATGAAGGGATTAGTGTCATTTAAATGTCCCCTTTCTTTGAAAAGCCTTTTGTTATCTTGTCGTTCTTTATTTGAAAAGCGTGTTGTTGTTTTTTGGGGTTTTTTAAAAAAAAGTCTTCCCACACAGAATTGAGCCAATGACAGCACCTCTGGGTGTGCAATCTCAAATCCACACATGTTGACATGTTGAATGCTGAAATTATTATTGAGCGAATAAAAATGTATGCTGTGTGTGTGTGTGTGTAGATGCGTCAAGGTGCTTTCCTGGTCAACTCGGCACGGGGAGGTCTGGTGGATGAGAAAGCTTTGGCTCAGGCACTGAAAGAAGGCAGGATACGGGGAGCCGCCCTGGACGTCCACGAGTCGGAGCCTTTCAGGTGTTTATCATCACTCCTTCAGCTTCTTATTGAAACAGCTTTTAACCACAAGTCTGTATGCATTCATTCAGTTGTTTATTCACTGTTTAAACATACTGTAGTTTGACTTAACAAAAATGGCAATAGTAACTGCTAATACACCCTAATAAGTGAAGGAAATAAATGGCCAAATCCCAGTGATATCAAGAAAATCTGAAAAAATTTGTGTCTTGCGTCTCTTAATTACTTTGTTTCTCTTGTTTCTTTCATTTGCTGTTGAACAGTTTTTCCCAAGGTCCTCTTAAAGACGCCCCCAACTTGATCTGCACACCCCACACCGCCTGGTACAGCGAGCAGGCGTCACTGGAGATGAGAGAGGCCGCTGCCACAGAAATACGCAGAGCCATCACTGGTATGGAGGCGTCCTTGATTGCACGCATTCCCGCATTTTGGTGTCTCAGCTCACAAGTGTTCAATCTTGCCCCAAAACAGGCCGTATTCCTGACAGCCTCAGAAACTGCGTCAACAAAGAGTTCTTTGTTACCACGGCACCCTGGGGAATGATGGAGCAGCAGCAGCCTCAAGTGCACCCTGAGATCAATGGTGCCGCCTACAGGTAGGAGGTGGATTTGTGTGAACCCAGCAGGCTACTCTCATCGCACGGAGATCACCCCTGTCATCGCAACACCTGCAGTAAATGAGGCTTATCACGTGGGGGAGGGGGGTAGTCTAGCTGTTCATATGTATTTTTGTCACAATTCTGACTTTCTTTTCTTGAGTATTAGGCTGGGTCCTAGTTTTTGTGGCGTATTTATACATAGAACTTGGCCCAAATTAATTTGTCCCTTGTTAAGTTTAGGCTCTTCGTTTCTCAGTCTCTATATTGTCTCAACCAGAATGAACTGCTTCTCTCACACAGCCGAGTGAACCAAACCATGGTACAGGCCATAGCAACGGGGGGAATGCAGGACAAATTATATACCTAATTCTCAACCAGGTAAATGAATACTACCACTGCTGGCCCACAGGCCAGAGCAAATGAACAACATCATTAATAAAACCAAATCCCATTGAAATCTGTAGCCCTTTTCTGCTTCACACTCTAACTCACATGTCCTGCAACTGTACCCACTCTACCCAGCATCTCATCAATTCCCCAAATCTCCCACCACCACCACCACCCTGAAACAGAAACACAGGATCACTCTAATGTTGGACATTTTTAAAGAAGTGTTGATGTAGATATGACACACTCACTGGAAATCAAGAGTAGAATAAGTTGCCAAAACAGTGCAATGACTGTATTTTTTTGTGAAAGTGAGTTGACGGGTAAAGACAGAGCAGGAAGGTTTTAGTTGTGGAGCTTTTTCAGTGAAAGTAGAGGAAGAGGACATGGAATTATGTCACTGCGGGGAAGAAAGAAAGATACAGATACTCATTTGGTGGAGACTGGGAAGAGGGCCTCACATCATATTTATCAACAAAACAACAAACCTGGGATATTATCAGATGTTTTATTTGCAATAAGAGTTTCCCCTCACACTTTTGCCCTTTCAGCTCCCTTTTAATAAAGGATCAGTTCACCCAAATTATAAAAAAAAAAATATAATTTCTCACTTACTAGAAGAATAGTTTTAATTTATTTGCTCAATGCCATGAAACAAACAGAATTCCATTGACCTCCTTTGTATTGAGTTGGCAGAAGGGGGGGGTGGTGAGAGAAATAATGTTTTTTTGTAATTTGGGTGAATGACCCTTTAAAGTTCTTCCCTACACCAGATTAGGACCCCTAACATTCTCATGTGTTGCCTCCATGCAGTGCTCCTTGCCATGTTGAACGTTGCACCATTTCTAAATATGTTGTTACATAGAGGTGATGATGCTTAGTGAGTCAACCAAAGATGTTTTGATTCTTTCATGTTTATTTGTACCCCCCATCATTATATGTAATTCTTTTTCAATGACACAATTTTTCAGATTTCATGTGTTGTGTATTTCTTAAACTCTACTTTTAATTAGCAGTTTCTTCAGAAAATAATGATCTGGTGCAACAAGTATTAGTTTCAGCTTTGTATTGGAACAAAAAAGTGGAGTTGATCAATGATCTAAGCAGCTGCAGACTTTCTCCAAGATTGTGTCATTTTGCAAAATAGAAACTTTTCCTTTACCCTTTATCACACCTATTGATCACTTCCTGTCCCCATCATCATCTCCAGATTCCCTCCTGGTGTGGTGGGTGTCGCTCCCGGCGGGATTCCCGGACCTATGGAGGGGTTGGTGCCCGGGGGAGTGCCCATCGCCCACACCCTGCCCCCTGGTACCCATCCGTCACAGGCCACCTCCCCCACCCAACCCTCCAAACATGGCGACCCCATGAGAGAGCACATGACTGAGCCGTAGGACTGCTGCTGAAACTGAGCGAGGGGGCTAAAACCGATGTAAAGTAAAACCCAGCAACCTACCAACTCAACCATCCAACTGTATGCTTGACTTCAGCCATCTGAACCTACCAGCAGACTAGCCTGCCGGGCAACGTTTCACACTTTTTCTTTTTGTATGAAACCACTAAGCCCAAGTGAGGACAGTGGATGTTGATACACACATGAGCTGCCACACTGAGATGGGACTGACCGTCAAACTCATGCACCGAAGATCTGAAACCTTTCCTCCCCCATATCTGTTTTTGTTCTTCATTGATTTAAGTGATATTTTTGTTTCTTTATTTTTGAGTATATTTTAGGGGGATTCCTCCTGACTTCTGGGACACGTTGACATTACCACGTGAAGGATGGAAATCTGACCCACCCTCCCAGGTTTAAAGGAAGAGCTTGAAGGAACAGTGACTTCATAAACGCTCCGTCAAGCCTCCGCTTCCCCTCCTTCCTCGTCAGTTTCACCCATTTCAGCGCAAACATGTCTTGTTATTTTGTGTTTTTTTTTTTCTTCTGTTTATCCTATATTCTGTGTTTCTGTTGCAAGTGAATATCGGTTTTTCTGTTCGCCAGTGTGTAAAAATGAATGGATTTACAGTTACACGTATGTTTAGCAGACAAGAAAAGTCAGCTGATGACAACAGCAGCATCTGCCGTCTCCATCAGAAATCTGGACTCCATCTTTGCTCTTTTCTAATCATCGTGGCTGGTGGTCCCTGAATGTAGAGACAAGATGTGGGGCAGAAGATGTGGTTTGCAGTGCCAGGAAGAATATTTCGGCTTATGAGGTAAAAATAACCCTTTTCAACCAAAAAAAAGAAAGATAAAGAAACAAAAGAGACTGCCATTCGTGGTTATACGTTGAGTGTGTTACCTCAATTAAATATTGCTGTTGTAACTTTTCCAACTCTGCTGAACTGAGGTACCTACAATATTTGGTTAGTGTCCCAAAAATTATCTGTTGGCATCCAAAGGACCTACAGTACATTGCAGCACCAGCTAGCAAGGTAGGAAAAACAAAAACAGTAAATCTCTTACTGACTCAGGAAAAAAATGATTAACTTTCAAATATGTCCAAATCTGAACAGAAAAGAAAAAAAACAAGTCTGGGTTATTGCTTTTCATGTCTCCACCTCTTTCTCCATTGTGGTATTTTTTTTATATATCAAATGTATGTTTTTTGATGTTCAAGGTTTTCAGTCTTGTTAGATTTGTATTGCCTTGTTAAATGTTCTTATAATCATAGTCTTTTGTGAATGACCCCACCCTCTCCTCCATATAGTTTCTTTGTTTTTCCGCTCTAATGAAAGCCAGCTGTGGCTCTCGGAGGCACCGTGCCCTCTGTGAACAACAGCAGCCACATCCATCCCTTTTAGCTCAATGACGTTAGCAAGAGACGGCTGCTAGCAGATTGTTTGGTTTTTAGTGTGAGTATTTGTATTTGTTTCTTGTACAAGTTGAACATATAGCATACAGTGCAGCTGGAAACAATAAATAAAACTTACTGTTCTGATTGATGATTGGCTCTGTGGAACATTTGTGGAAGATTGGTTTTCCTGGACACATTTTAGGTATTAAAAAGATGCTTAAAAATCCTCTAAACCAGGAGTTTTCAAAGTCTGACACTGTCAATGTCAGTAATGTCAAAAAATATTTATTGTGCAACAAAAAAGTTAATAGTAATGGATTTGTCACTCCTATTATTCTTTCTTATTTCCATCTGGTAGATAATCATGCTCTAACTTTTGGAAATACAGTTCCCATAATGCTTGTTAACAGGAAGTGTATTCCGTGAGTCATGCTGTGAGGTACTTGAGCCCCGTTTTTTTTAGCTAGCCTATATTTGTTTACATTTTGGTAAATTGGCATAATTAAAAATGTGCCGAATTAGCTATTAGCAGTTCCTGTTTGCAATGTACCCATGGATGTACAGACAACTATCACTGGATTACTTTGATACTGAAGAAAACTAATAAACGTGCTGATTCTCAGGCAAGTTCTGGAGTTTTAAGATGCGTCTTTTTTCTGTGATTTCTAAGCGGATTTGTGGACGTTAATACGCGATGGGCATAGATAATGATATCCTCGGAAAGTGTAAGTCACACAGAATCTAAAAATATGTGTAACATGTCTGTGTGTTCAGATTTTATTTACTTTTTAAGAGGAGAATGAGTCCATTTTTTTTGACGGAATCTCACGCTAAGGGATTTAAAGTAGCCTACCTGTTTTGTGATGTTGAACACACTTCAACACGCTAGTTAGAATTTATAAGCAGTATAAAGCGGCTATAATCAATGTTTTTATATTAACAGTGGATCACATGGCTACTTGTAGTAAAAGGGAAAGCTCATCACCTGACTCTTCTCAGCTCTACGGATTAATTTATTTGATTTAATTTAATAAATTAATATATAAAATACTTTTGTTTTTTATTTACTAATTAAATCATGTCAATTATATTTATTAATGAAGTATTTATTTGTAAATACTTTCTCTTCAGTGTCAGAGACAACTGAGCGAACTCTATCCACTGATGAAGGCCATGAGATGCAGCTGAAAGCTCTGGAAGAAATCTAGTAAGTGGACCATGAATCAAGACATTTTTTTCAAACTACATGAGTTGAAACAATTAGTCAATTAATACAGGGGACAGAAAAGCACTATTGTCACTATTGTCATAAATGATTTATTGCTTTGTCAAATGTGAACATTTGCTGGTTTTCTATGATAGTAAACTGAATTTCTTTGGGGTTTGGATCATTGAATGGACAAAATAAGTAATTTGAACACATCAACTTTTTTCACCTCACTATTTTATGAACCAAACGATTCATTAAAAAAATCATCAGAGATTAAATGATAATGAAAATAATTGTTAGACCTTCAAGCTCAACATGTCTTCGTGAATTTCCAACATATTTATAAACACTTTCAAACCTATCTGTGAATAATTTGTGTATAAACAGTTAATAAATGCTTTGTAGCACACTGTAAGGATTTCATGTGCGTAATAATATATCAGAAAATATGATTGCAGCTATAAAGTATATACTGTTATCAAACCTTCATTGTTTATACATCAGTCACAGATGCTTCATGGGAGAAGTTTATCATTTAATTACTGAGAAATACATTAATAAACAATTTAAAATGTCCTATCTGCTTACAACTACATTATAGTGCGTTATAAATCATAATTACTTCATGACCTTCAATTGACCTGCTTGTACTAAAAAGCGTCACAAATTGTAAATCCACTAGAGGGTGCTACAGAAACATGCTTTTGAAGAGCTGCAAAAACTATGAATACTTACTGTGAAAGTAACAAGTCAAGACACAAATCTAGTGACATGATGATGTTTCTAATCTGAAAAAAAAAAAGATGGAAAATCACAGCATCAATTGATACATGAAACAACAGAATTGGTAACGAATATCAGACAGGAAACTGTTTAGTTGGACATTCAAAAAGGTTTTCCTTTATTTTTTTTTCCTTATTTGCCTGTTCTTTGCGTTACACTCTGTATAGAGAAGTCAGGCCTAAATCCACAAACCATCATAGTCACAACTGCAACTATTGCATAAATACAAAGCAACATACAGGTGATGCTCAAAACGTGTATGACTTGAATGAAACACAAAAGAGGTTACAGTTCGCAATGGCGAGGAAAAACAAAATGCAAACATTCACAGCAAAAAAAGTAATGACAACTCGTGTTTTTTTTCTTTTTTGTCAGCTTTGGTTTTACAATGTTGCAGTCTCTTAACGACCTTAATCAAAAACTTAAAGATGGTTTCACATAATAAAACAGGTATTACAGAGGAGGTGAACTGACGTGTACCATGAGGGTAACCTTGACAAATGCTAAAAGGAAAAGTAGAAGACAACGAGATAAGTGTGACTCTGGGTTTATGTTTACATTGAATGTGTCTCATGCCCACTCTCCCCCCCCCCCCCAAAAAGCACCAGATTTTAGGCATCCAGATGAGGTACTAAATCACACGCAACAACGAAAGTAAACTTTACACTGATGGTCATGATTGGTTCTTTCCTCACAGCGACAGTGTTTCTGTGCAACGTGTCTTCATCAAGATTGAGAGAATAATTAACAAAACCACAATAAAGGAGAAAAAATATACAAAGCTCTTATTAGCTCAAATATGTTTCCAAACAATAAATATGTAGAGTAAGTTCAAAGAAGAAAAACCACACGCGCTCGCACACACACATATACACGCACACACACACAAACTTCTCAGCTCAATCGGTCCAAAAAAAGGTAAACCAAAGATCCAACATGAATGTATGTGCTAAACCTTAATGAGTGTAGATTTTACTTGTAAAGGGAACATCTCCCTTAACAAGAGCTTCATATATGACCTTAATTCAAGCAATGATATTGTATTTATATAGAAATGTTTTAATAAATGTGCAGTGCTTAGGAATAAGGATTAAAGTCATTTATTATTACACAATCTCTGGTTGTCTAAAGATATTTATATTTATTGGCTTTGTCCCTGCCCATTCAAAAACAAAAATGCTAAAGAAGCCAACTCTTTTATGACTGGAAAAAACATCAAAAAGATAAATTTGAAAGTGTGCTTTTGTCAGTGCCCATACTGAACGGATAGAAAGTGTTGATTTGAATCAATGCTGGTATATTTCCTTATACTCTTTTTTTAAACAACCACATGCATTTACATCTATGGATAAAGATTCCTTTTTTCCTTTACATTTCAAAATCATAACAAATCAAAAGGTTATTTGCATTCTTAAACCTTTATTATGTCCCAAAATCTGTGTTTGGCAGCAGTGGAGTTTGTCAGTCTCAGGTTTGTCCGGGTAAAGTGTTGAATGTGTTTTAGGTGTCCGAGTGCCTGCGTGTGCTAGAAGAGTAGCAGTGTCTTCCGTCAGCGGTGGAAGGTCCATGGGGGCTTGTGGTTCCCGGTCCTCTCCTGAAGGCTTTCACAGTTTGTCCGTGTCAGGAAAGGAAAACAAAACAATAAAGAAAAACTGTAAGAGAGAGGAGGGGGAGGAGTCCTGCCCCACCCCCCGCTTCAGTTTTGTCACTCGTCATCGTCGTCTTCCTCCTCTTCGCCGTCAGACAAAGAGGCGCAGGGGCGGATCTGCCGGTAGCCGTCCAGCCACTTCTCCACCATCTGAGTGACGAGTGGGTGGTTGCGGCGGCGGGAGCTTTTCTGAAGAGCCACCAGAACCCCGCCCTCTGTCACACAGCAGTCCAACCACTCCCGCAGCAGCTTCTCCTGTTGCTCTTCATTACCCATCTGAAGGACAGGGGGAAACAGTATGGCCGTCAGAGGGAGCCATATCACTAAGTTAGTCTAAATTCGGGATAACGTATTCTACTGCTGAAGCACTGTGTCTCGTAGTGACACAGTGGACAGAAATCTCTTGCACAAAGCTTGAAAGTAAACTGGGTTCATGCCAATACAAAAAAAAACAGCAATCTTTAGCTAAATTCAAACAAGACATCTATAGACACAGTGGGGGAGGTCCTTACTTCCTGCGCCGAGAGGAAGTGAATGTGAAGCAGCTTCCTCTCGCTGTCGACCAGCGGCAGGAACGTGACAGTCACGTCATCATCTGTGTTGAGGTTGGCGCCCGCGCCGCGATTGTCGAAGCCGTCGTTCTCCATGGCAACCAGTGCTGAGAAGTGGCCCCGCGTGTAGCCCAGAGCAATGGGGCTCTTCCAGCAGAAACTCTGCTCCCACAAAAGGGGCAAGTATACACCTAGAGGGAGAAAGACAATTTGTTTTAATAAGAGAGACATTATTTCTTTAAGAAAATATACATTTACAAAGCAGAGGGAGTAATTACATTCAATTCATTATACGGTATGTGATTATCTTTGTTGTAAAACATATTGTTTGAGTGTCAGAGTCTAGTGCTTCATTACATACAGTAATTATAAGTATGTATATATTGGACAAATAAGAAATTGCGTAGTTAAATCAAGTGTGACAAATCACTTTACCATCTTAAAAAAAAAAAACTGTTTTCAATTGTTTTCTCATTGTCTGAATAATGGCTTAATTTTAATGACTATACATCATGAATGTCTCAGAATAATTAAGGATTAATTTATCGTGGGTCATCGCTCTCTAAGTGGCATGATTAATATTAGCCTAATTGGTGTCAATTACCACTCAAGAGATATTGTTTTTGCATTTGTTCTGACCAGATTCAGGGTTCTCCTTGCTCTGCAGAGGTTTTGGTGCTTTTACAGTTAAGTGAAATAAAACAATAACAAACAGTACATTACTCATTTTAAGGATGGCATAATTAACTAATGTAGGGTTTTTTGACATGTTCTTCAAGGGAAATAGATGTTAATGTTGTTACTGCCTTTTTGGACCAAACTTGATATAAGTATTTTGTTTTTCCCCTTTCTTTCTTATACACGTGTTCTTTTGAGAATGAAGTAAATAAAGGGCTGTCATTTTTATTTTTTTTTTGAAAAACATTGACAGGGAAAAAAAGGACATGTTTGGGGAAAATAAGACATGTCCAGTTATGGAAGTATTTATATCCTTTAAGTTATGTGTAAAAATACTCCATTACACGTAAAAGCCCTACTTTTAAAATCTTAATTAGGTAAAAGAATGAAAGTATTAACTGCAAAATGTGTTGATAGTATCAAAAGCATTCGTTATGCAGCAGGATGGCCCCTGACAGAGTTACATTATAGGATTATTTTCACTGATGCATAAACATGTATATAAGCATTTTAAAGTTGTAGACGGTCGAGGTGGAGCTGGTGGATTTTATAGTGTTACAAGTTAAAATCATATTTTATAAACTGTTCATATATTTGTATGTAAAATCTTAATCTGCAAAGTAACTAGTGACTATAGCTGTAAAATAAGTGGAGTAAAAAGTACTTTTAAAAAAAGTATCCCAAAAGAACTACAGTAGAGTACGGTAAATGTATTTAGTAACATTCCACCATTGGAGATGTCCTAATACACTGTCAATGCTAACTACAGAATGAGATACTAGGTATACACTAAACAATGCAGAAAACACAATACAGTTTTCTTGTCTCATATTTCTTCAGTTCCATAATACACAAAGCAGCTCTCATGCCTCATGAATACCTCTGTAACCGACACCACAATTGAGAAGCCTCTGTTTAGCTCCTCTCCCAGTAACCACTGTGTTTTTACTAGGTTCACTTGGTCTTCACTTTAAACTAAGCCCCCTCCCCCTCCTCCCTATAGGCGCCCATATGCACGCCTCCTTCTGTGTGTTTTACATTGGCTCCTGACAACAGTAAATCACTGATCCGTCTGGCAGACTTTACCACAAGCAGTTGGCCATTACAGAGCACTTTCATCATCCCCTGCACAGTATCACTCAGCAGGCAAACTGAATCCAGGCTTGTTTTTACTGCCTGCCATAAACGTACGCCCCACTCTCCACGCTCGAAGGATTGTTTGACTCAGGGTTCTGATGGTTTACATGTGTTCACGTGGATCTGGATGTGTGTGTGGAACACTTCCCAGCACCACAATACACTTCTAAATGTGCTCCTATGACGGGCGGGGGCATTTGTATTATGTTGTTTATGTTATTTTGAGTCACACAGTACTAAAATACCCCTTAAATTAAACACACTTGACTGATACATGTTGTAAATAGCAATTACTGACCAATCAGAGGGGCAGTTATGTCAGCTATGTGAGCTATGCATACACAGGCTGGAGCTATTTCACAAAGGAAGTCTAGTCCTTCTACGCCCACAGGACTGGAGCTGCACTTAACATTTAATGATATTTGACCAAAACAACACAAGTCCACACAGTCAACTAATGGCTCACCTTGAAAACGGGTGTACCCGAGTGTTTCGCCACGGAAACTTTTGTAATACTTCACTCCATAGACAATAATAGGCCTACGAAGTATGTGTGCAAGAACGAAAATGTGGGTCTGCTCCAAGCTGGATCCTGGCTGTAAAAGAAAGCACAACACGAAGGGGGGAAAAAACTATTAGAAAGGCGGGGTCGGTGAAACTACAAAGCAAGGATTCTTGAATACTGTACATTCCCTCTGCCAAGTTAACTCAGCATAGTCCAATTGTTTAAACATGAAAAAACACACACAATTACTGGGCTTTCACACCCAGATATAATAACAACCCGCCCAAATACTTAGTCTATGAGGTCACGCGGAGCAGTGAGAAAGAGAGCTGATGACGGACAGGATGCACTTTCAGAGGGCATTACAGATTAAGTATACTGTGGGAAGAGCAGTAAAGCTCCTTGCATAATTCATATATCATTAATGTGTCACATTTTAAGCACATCAAGCTGCTGTCCTCCATATTAATGTGTGTGTTTGCTTTCATGTGCATGTACCTGACTAGCAAGGGAAAGGATGAAGGCCCAGTCTTCCTGCCACTGTTCCTCTTGCAGGGAGAAGTGCAGGCCGAAGCTCTGGGAATACCACGACTCCCACTCCTTCCAGCGTGTGTAAAACCTGCAGACCACACACACACACACACACACACACACACACACACGCGGTTTTGTCTCTGACATTATTTGACCTCTCTGTGTAGAAAGGCGTGTCACTGCTATTCACCGCATTCCTCCATCTCTCATGATGTCTGCATCATTCTGTCCATCATCTGTTTCGGTTGGCAATTACTCATTATATCTAAAAAGTAATTTTCTCACTGAAAAACACAGTTTTTTTTAGAAATAGACATGAGTCACACTGGGTTGTTATGTTCATGTAGAATCAAACCTCAGGCTTTAAATTGTTTTAGCAATCCCAACTTAAGAGTACCAAAGTAAGAGTTTATTCATCTCTAAAATGTGTGTCTTCTCAAACTGGTCTAAAGCCCTATTCAAAGCCTCTCATTTCCAGATCAAACTCTCAGATCTCAGTATGAGCTGGCAATCCAAACTTTGGATTCTGGGTATATATCTCAACCTCTAAACCACATCTCCCAATTTCCAACTTAGGCATGCAATGCTAAAGGAAAACAAAATGTAACTTGAGACTGTTGAATGTCAAGTTTCAGCTGTTTCTGTATCCTAGAGCCAGACACTAAAACCTCAACCTGCTCACTTTTTGTAAACATTTCTGTGTAAAACAGTCAGCTAAATGTTTAAAGTGTAAGGATAAACATGGATGAGACATGGATGTTTTGCTATTGGAACCAAGGACTGCAATGGTCAAGAAGTTAGTGTAAAAACACACCTGTTTATCCAGTCTGTAGTAGTAATATGTATATAAAAAAAGCAGCATGTTCACCTTGTTTGCTCATAATGTGGTGCATTATGTCATTCAGTCTACTAAACGCAAGTTTGAATATGCCTGAGACTACATGCAAATCAGCATTCCATACTGATCACAGGTTGTGTTTTAAATGACTATAACACACTGTACTCTGCACTCCTAGTCCCCGGTCTGCAGGCCTCACCAGTGAGAGCAGTCGTGCAAGCTGTCGTGGAGGGTCTTGCGGAGCACCGAGTCCTTGTCATAGATGCCCCATGTAGCCTGCAGCACGGAGTCGAGGAGACAGTCCCCGGCAGTGCGGTTCCACAAAGCATACAGTCGACTGTCCAACCTAGTTCCGAGCTCCAGAGACCAGTTGATGATGGGAGACTCCTCCTCGAGTTCTGAACAAGAGGGGATCAAAAGTTGAGTGTTGTTATCTCTCTGTAAAACACTTCAGTGGTGCTAACTATTTGACCTCAAAGATAACACATTGTGCTAAGAAATGCAACAGTGTGGAGGGTCGAGGTTTAGAGGTTGTTTTTCCAAGTTGCAAGACAGGTGATGGCATGTTAGTGACTATTCACACCTGTCTACATAGGTCTGCATGTACACCACAAAACCGGATGACTGCGAGGAGTGAGGTTACGACAGGAAACCAGGTAAGATACGGTATACAGATGCGTCTTAATGTACGTGCTAATATTTATGACAGAAACAAGATGCAAAGTGCAAGTGAAAGTGTCAACTGGTTTTTTGGGACAATAATAAAAATGTCACACTTAAGGTGCTGCTTTGCCTTGTGAAGCTCGGTCTCTAAGCTACATTGCTGCTTGCAGCTGAACAGACAGAACACGTCTGATTTGTTTCTTCTGTATAGCATTATGGCGATGCAATTGGCCAATCACAGCCCAACACGAAACAAAACAGCATGTTGTTTTTAAAATTCAAGTGGCCGTCTGTGAAGGTTGAATGCTTTAAAGCCATAATTGACTTTTGAGTTTAACTGAGTGTATCAGACTTGTACCCAACCTTCTACCATATTTTTGTACCAGTGCTGCTATATTTAAATGTATTTACATTAATATGTTAAGAGAAACCTGTTAATGATATGATGCAACCACTTTAATAGATTTTTGGGGGGTTGGAGCATTTCGACTGGCAGTGCAGTGAGACAAATGGCTCTGTTGTGGGAGAGCACAGTCTTTTCTTACTGTGACCATGTGTTTGAAATTTTAAATTACCTTTTTCTTATCTGTGGAAACTGATTTATTTAGTAGTTGAGCTTTTTAGTTATACAAACAACAACAAAATAACCAGATCAATATGGTTTTGATCAGTTTAAATCAGAGTTGAATTATTCTGGACACAACTACACTTCTAGAAAATGATCTTTTCATTACTCTACATTGATACTTTCCCTGCCGTGGGGCTTTTTTCGTGCAAATGCACACACACCATGCACCCTTAAGAAATTTGGTGAAGGGTTTAAATGGCCAGGTGATCAGGTTTTAAGCAGTGTTAAGTTAACTGGCCTTGTCTTAATCCCTTAACCTGAAAAAGGAGACAAGGTTTTCTGTTCACTTGGACATTTCATGTTTCTGCCAGAACTCGTTACTTAAGTGCAAACACACCGAGAAAGGATCTTGAAGGTGAAATAAAGGTTTCTGTCTCTCTTTGTACCTATAGTGCAGTGCCCAATATTTCACACATTGGGCTGAAAAAAACAGGACACACGGACACTTCTCCTAAGCAGGGCACTAAAGAAAGAAAGTGTTGCATAAAAGCGATGCCTTCTAAATGTGTGTTTATATTTGTGTGTGTGTGGGTTGAGAGGAAGTACAATCATTCAATGGGGATCAGAGAAATCCCTAAAACTCAATTAGGCTGATTAGGGGAGATGCAATTGGTGCACACGATAAAGACAGACCGCCTGGCAGAGTGACAAGCAGGCAGGCAAAACACCGTGTTGGCAAGAGGGAAAATACAAGTAATACAACGCTGCCAGTATTCGGCAGCCTTCCCATTTTAGTATACAGTCTGTGAGGGGGCTCCCTCTGTTCACCAAGCCACCAGACCATCAGTGTCATCTTGGATCTGGTTTCTCTCTCCCTCAAAGCCATTGCATCTATATGCAAGCACAGCATGTGATAGGCGTTACTGCAAAACAAAGTCATGAAAGCTGATAAAGTAAATATTTCACCTTTTTGTACGTCTCGGTCCAGCACCTCATCAAACAATTTTTCCTGAACTGCTGGGGGCAAGTCCTCGATGTCTGGGGAAAAAATAAAAAATAAAAAAAATAAGAAAAGCAGAGAACTGAATAACAGAAATCAAAAGAGGGGTTATTAGAGGAGACACAGGTGGTGCAGGGAAAGTTAAGTCTTAATTTTATTCACATTTTATTAGATTAATGCATTATTTATCTACTAACTAAAACACTTAACTGAAATGACTGTTAATGCCACCTAGAAACTGTTTCTGTTGTGGCTCATTTCAACTCAAGCCATCATATTTTGTTCTTTCCACAATGGCCACTGGCTTTCACTGCATGCTCAGAGCCCTTGTCAACACAGTAGCTTATTCTTCAGCTAAAATAAATGAATGCATTGACTTTGTGGAACTGAACAGAATGGCTTTCTATAGTGGCCAGAAGCCAAGGTCTGCATTGTCCTGAAAACACTGCATGGTAAAAATCCTTAGCTTAGCTACCAGTAACAGACCGAACCATAATAGCTATTCCACACAATGGAATTGAACAGAAATAGCATTGTATGAATGCAATTTTACAGCGAGACACTGGCAAAAAAATGCTAAATATAGCTTTGTTATGAACGAGAGACATGCATCGTTGGCGGGCTGGTATACTCAGTATGCAAGAACAATACTCAGACAGTGAGCCAGAGGTAGCCTCCGTCTTCTGGCAGATGGAAACAGACAACCGTAGCATTATGTCCCCTCAGCATCCCAAGAACAAGCAATTTCATACGCCACAAGTAAACAAAACAAGCATTCTATCACATGCTTGGCAAGCCAGAAGGAATGGCTAGACTAGGTTTCTTGAGCTACAGAGTTTTAAGTTGCCCTCATACAAAACACAGAAAGTACACTTTGACAGCTTCTGGAATTCATGTTGTGACATGAATTTGCAAGTGCACCGTTGTTTTTAGCCGATTGCCTCCACCAAAGAGCCTGTGTTTTTGGTCACATTTGTTTGTTTTCTGATGAGGTGCTGACCTGCTGGCAGGGTGAAGGTCACCAAGTCAGTGAGGAAATAGCAGGTAAAGTCTCCCTTGCGCTGGTGAAGAGAGGCCGCTACCTCACGGCGGATCTGCTCCGTTAGCTCGGGACACACCATGGCTGGAATACACTTGGCTGCCTGTTGGGACACCTGCCGAGAGGGGAGGATACAGAGCAGGAAGTATGATCTAAATACATAAAAGAGTATATGAGACAGAGGCTGAGATTTCCACAAGTAACTACAAAATAAAATGAAAAAACACATCTTACATAAAAAGGTAGTAGTAGAGGTTGGATCATTGCATGTTTAAAAAGTAAGAAAAGTCAACACCAGAGCGGTCAGGGAACTGGTCATGATCAGTGAGTGTAATTCTGTAGAGATAATGTGTATTGGGCAACACTAGGATTTATTTAGCCTGAGAGATGTTTCATGCAAGTTAAACTGTAGCAGGGTGTAAAGTTGCTGAGAAAGGCTACAGAGAGAGTTAAGAGGGAAAGACGCTAAATTTTGACAGGATGATGTCTTGCAGTTTAAATACATTTCTGAAGTTGAGAACATTTCTGGAGATGCCATTAAAAAAGAATCCCTTTCAACCATGACTGCTTTCTGGGGAAAAGGTTTTGGTTCTAGGAATTACAGTTTGCCTTTTGGCTTAGGCTAGTGATGGCTGCTGAATATGAATTTTGCACATATACAGTAAGAACAACGTGGCTCTGAGGGAAATTATCTTTCCAGCATAGTTGGAGCCTGAATACTTACAAAAGCCATTACTTCCTGTGTGTTTACGTAGGCAACTGTGATCGGAGCTGATTTTACTTTCACTAATCTAATCTAAATTGCCTCTAGGACATGAGGAGGAAAAGAAAGGTTTCTGTGTTTGATGTTCCAGCAGTTTTCAGCTTTGAAGCATTTTCGGGAGCGTGATCCAGCGGTTACTCACTGACCCCCTTGTAAAAGAAACTGGGACAGCGACTGTGTGTGGGAGGAGAGGTGTGTGTACAAATAATCTGGGATCACAGTGCTGACGGCAAGTGAGCTGCAATCAACCTAAGCACATGCACAATGCAGACACACGCACATGTTAGCTCAGTGAGCCTTCCAGGGAAACCATATTTTTAACAAAACACTGAATATAAAAATTACTAACAACATAAAATAATTACTAAAATCTGACCTCCTGCAAGAACAGAGAGATGAGTGTGTGGCTGAATCCCAGTCCCTTTCCTCTCTACAAACCCTTTGCCCTTGTCATTCCTCCTGGCTGATCTCATTGGATGTTGGGATTAAGAGACTTCACAAGAAAAAGCCGCTTTATCTCTGACACAAAAACAAGCTGCAATCATACCATAATTCAAAGGTGTCATGGGTTCTATTTTTACATATTGTGGGGTCTAAATGACTAATAGTAGGTCCAAAAAGTTTTGGAATTGGTCCAGTAGATCGCTTCAGCCGGCAGCCCCGAAACAGGCTGCAACATAATCCTTGAAGGCAACTGCGCCCGTCAAAGTACATCCACTAAAAGTGCTTGATTTTGCCACTGACAGGCTCAACATATTGGAAAGGTTCCCTACAGAGATAGACCTTTTTGGTAAAGAGTAAGATCCTTTTTGCTTAACCAGAAACAAAAAGGAGCAGTCTCACTCTGAAATCTCGCGAGAGGTGAGTTTTTGCAGGAAGACGACAGTGTTTCTGGTTTAAAAGATACGTCTCCATCAGCCAATACCTGGGACAGGTGATTCCTGAAAGAGTAACAATCTGTTGGTTGTTTCTACTGACCTCCGTGAGTAAAACAGCAAGCATGTCCTGTCTCTGGAAGCGGATGGCGAGGTGGACCAGCGTGAAGCCGTCATCAAAAGCTGAGGGCCGATTTAATAGGCGAACCTCATCTGATGTTAGCTGCCGTGCGATGTCACCTCCCGATGACTTGTAGGCCTCCACGGCTGCCAGGTCGCCTTCCACAACACCTTTCATACAAAGAGTGGGGAAGAAAAAGGTCACATTAATAAATGGCCCGTGTAGACACTGTTTCAAAGTAAAGACTCTTTTGATACTTTTAAATAGAAGACATTTACCACAGTAGGGCCAATTAGGCAGTGTACAGTTTGCACAAAAAGAACATTTTGCATTTAATTAAAAGTCAACACAAGTTCACATTTTTAAAGGAAATTTTTATGGAAACCTTCAAACACAGAATTAACAGCATGATGGCAAATATAAAACAAAGGATCTGACAAGTAAAACAAAAGGAGTTTATAAGTTTTTGTTTGCATCTCGCATCTTAAATGACAAAAATCAAATTAGAAACTGGTGGACATGTTGATCACTGTGGTTAAAATCATGTGCAAATCATGACTGTGCACAATGGATACTCAAAGCACTTATCTTCACAACAACCTCATGCAGAGGACATTCTGTGCTCAACCAAAAAGTCTAAAATATTAGGGATCAGAATGTGCTTTATCTCTGTCGCAGCTGTAACAGCTCAGAGACTTCACTGACTTTGAAGTCAAGGGGAAAAGACAATAGGAGGCCACATTGTAATCTGTCAGTTATTTTTTTTCCTTCTTGATCTTCAGGCTTAGATCTTAGCATGAGGGCTGAAGGATGTGTTTGATCAGACAGATGCAGGTGTTTGCTTTTCTTTTACTTTTCTGGCACAAAGTGCAAATATTACTAACTGACAGAAGCTATTTGTGTCAATCACCAGCACACAAACCCAACTACTGACCTATTCACCAAGACAGTCAAACTACAGAAACATACTTGACTATGTGCAGCAGAAAACACACTACAGTCTACAGTCTTTTGCTTTGAAGTTATTTTGCTAAGTAAGTTATCATTATTGTGATCCATCACTAAAACCTTCCCCTTAAACACACGGACTACCCGGATGCTGAACTGAATTTTTTGTCAATGAACTCATACACATTTGTTGCTCAGACGTGAACCATTTTTGCTCTTCTCTGTGTTTTACTGTAGGAGGGAGTGAAAAAGGGTGAGGTGATGTGCGTGTACAATAGTGAATTGTCCTGAGAGGCTAGAGGATGGGGATATTTTTAGTCCGACTCCTAAACCAAAGCAATAGCACACACACTGACTACGTTTACACATACAAAATATTCCGGTTTTTGCCCTTAATCCGAAAAAGACAATATTCCTACTAAGCTGTTTACATGGCTAATGAAAATGAATATTCCACTAATATTCCCGTTTACATGCAGCCTTGTCGACTGTACGAACACAGCCTCCCTCTTTCATTCGTTCAGCCACCTTTTTGAAAAGGTCAGTGTTGCGATATTTGCACATATCCAAAAACCTGTTATCTTTCATAATGTTTAAAAGTAGGTGTGTTTCTCCTTCCGACCACAAATGTGGGCTATTTTTTTTTTTGTGCGTGCATCTCTACCCCAGCCTTGCAAACTGCACAGAGCTGACTGTAAGCAGACAAGAGGCCATGTGTCGCAAACTGCGGTAAAAACCCCACCTGAGACGCATATTCTGAATGCCCTGTATACGTGTCCAAAGGATACTCCTAAAACCTGAACAATATCGCCATATCCCATGTCTTAATCAGAAAAGGCTGCAGTCGGACTGAGGCCTAATTCAGAACATCAACCGTTTACATGACCTGTATCAAATTCGGAATATTCGGAATCATAGTGGAAAATGAGAATGCATGTACTGAGAATGTGGATGGTTGTATGATCAGCTCAACACAAGAGAAGTTCTCAGGTTTCAGCATCAATGCCAGCCTCGGTTACTGTGATCAAACCAGTAACACAGGGAGATAAAGACAAACTTATTCGCTGTTGAAGAAGAATAAACTATTTGGACAAGTGTGTTATAATGACAGAATAAAATCAAACCTCAAAGTGTAAATTGATTTCAATGCTAAACAAAAACACAAAATTTCTCTTTCCATTTCTAGCATATACAGTAAATGCCCATTGTAGTATTCTCTCGTACATTTGACAGCATTAAACACTATTGAGCTTTTGTTCTCATGTCAAAAGAACCACACACAATGATCAGCTGCACAATCTGTGTGTGAGTGAGGCCGAGAGCGAGAGAGAGCCGTGGAGTGGGTGGAAGAACTCGCTGTGCCATGTGGAGCTGGCTAGCACTGTGAGAGATGAGGAGAGAAACTACACAATAGCAGCGCAGTGTGATAGAGAGGGATCACAACCACTTTCCACAAAACACTCCATTAGTGTGGGTGTGCCTGTAGCCCGACAGTCAGCACTGCACCCACAGATCCTTTAGAACACAGAAGGCGCAAATACGCAAAGAGGCGTACACTTAAAGACAGACTGATGAGACAGAATGGATCAGGCTAAGTGATGCTGGTCTTTTTCCTCCACAGAGTGCATGTTCTTTTCTTTCAATAATGTGGCTAGTGGTCACCTGTATCATAGGAAAAATACCATCAGACAAATGTTGGTACTTTAAAGTCTATTTGTGATTGGTACGTTTACTTGCTCACCAAGCCTCTTCAGTGGGTCATACACCACCAGGTCAGGTTCCCTCTTATAGTTAAAATGTATTGGTTAAATAAGTGAATAAGGCTGTAAAAGATACTTTGGGATTTCTTTGCTGGTCCATATGCATATTCTGGCAGTCGTTAAAAACAGTTTGTCGAACTAAGCTCGTCTACCACAGTTAGGATTTAAACTTGGCCAACAGAAATGACGTGAACCATGCTGATTACTATATCTTGCTCACAACAAAATCTCCTTCCACTGCCTTCTTACTTTTACCGCAAAAGTAAGATTTTTACCAAGTCACTTGACCTTTATTTTCTTAAAAGAAGCAAAATAATGTGCAAATAAAGCAGGAATGGAAATTAGCAATAGCCACAATCCAAATGCTGGTAAAATATTAAAATGGCTGGTAGATTTCAGACACAAAATAATGATTTACTCTGAGTGGCTGGTGAATTTGAACATTTATCTGCCAGTGGCTGCACTCACAAGTGAAATGATCTCACCCCATTGGCAGCACTATTTAAGAAAATAAGTATTGAGGGCTGAATCTGACACATTATTAGATGTGAAGATGGATGTTATATGCAGTGAACCCAGTCCCAATCCCTATTTGATAGACAGCTTTTACAGAAGCTCCCAGAGGGCAAACAATCTTCAGGGATTTCCCAACTTACAGGAAAACAAATGAAGAAAATAAGTATAGAGTCCTTTTTCATGTCAGACATTTTGACATGTTGAGGTGTATTTGATAACATTCAATTTAAATGCAAGTGTGTGTTGGCCCACTGACATTTCTTACTGAGATGCTAAATGACCCGGGCTATTAATGATGCATTAATAGTGCTTTTCCTGTGTGTAGCCACACATGTAAGCAACATCAGTTGAGTTTAGGGAGTTGGTGTAGGGTCATCCACACTATGTATTTTTGACTTCTGTTGCATGCGTCATGCTATTTTTAGTGCCGCAGGTCCCTTTGGAAACTAGAGCATCTATTAGAACTTTGAGGCCACTGTTTACAAACACTGACGCCTATATGTCAATGTCAGGGAAACCTCCCTAGCAACACAGGGCAGACAGACTTGCCTTTTCTCAACTCAACTGGGCAGTGCACTCCCTCTATGCCCTTTGAGACTGTAGCTGCGTCACACCTCACTCACTCACTTACTTACTCTTCCCTACATGGTTAATACTAGGTAGTTTGCTATATAGTCAGTATTAAATTGAGATATCAGATGCTTGTGAATCATCATCATCATCTTGTGTCACGGCTGACAGATGTGGTGAGACATGTCAGTCATCTCAGGAGCTAAGGTGAAATGGGTGCATTGTGAGTTTACTGGAGAAAGGCGGTGTGCAAACTATGGACACTACATTTTTGTTCCATTTTGGGAATATTTGAGGAGAAGAAAGAAAGAATTCAGACACTCTAAACACTAAAATTTCTAGAGCTGAAACAATTAGTCAATTAACCCATTAGTCAATAGGCAACAATTTTAATAATGGATAAATCGTTTAAGTAATTTATCAAGCAAAAATTTTCTGGTTCCAGCTCATCAAATGTGAATATTTGCTGCTTGTCTTTACCATGACAGTAAACTGAATATTTTGGGGTTTTGGACTGTTGGTCATACAAAACAAACAATATGCACATGTCTACTTGCGCTCTGGGAAACTGTAATGGGAATTTTTCCCAATACCAAATGATAATAATAATAAAAAATAACTCATGAAAATAATCGTTAGTGGCAGACCTAAAAAGTACAAGTAATGAATTTGGTGGCAAAGAGGGAGTGATTTCGGACACGGCTTGGATTTCATTTCCTTCAAGGGACAATGGAGAATATAAGGGAGACTTCCGGTCAGATAAAGACAGCGAACACTTGAATATGCTAAAAGAAATCACACCCACTCACATCAGACATTCTCACCAGACGGGACTTAGTCCCAAGGGGACAAGCCACACAGACATGAGGGAATTCACCATGTCACATGCAGTAAGAGACCCGGTGTAGGACCAGAAGCAAACTAACTACAGTGATGTGTCTCTGACATTCAGACCTGATGATTCCTTTGCTTTGAGGAATGTATCATGAAAAACTGTATAACTATTAATCACTACAAGGGCTTTATTGGAATATCGAATACATGCGTGGCTGTCACGTTTGTGCTGTCAGTGGAACACAGAAGAATTGTTTGTCAAAGAGACAGATAGGGGAAAGGACTGGAGGTTGAGTGGGTGTGCAGAAGCAACTCTATGTAGCCATGGTGAAGGTAGGAGAAAGAGTGAGATAGTGGTGTGAGAGAGGGAAAAACTGCAATCACTAGTTTTTAAAATGTTCATCCTCCCTCCCTCCCACTCCACATTCACTAGTCTACAGTGTGGGTGGCCGGACACTTGCTGTTTGTGTAGGGAAGTTTTACACTAACTGAATGCAGGGGATTTCTCTAGCAAATACAGTATCAGCATCAGTAGGACGCAAATCAGAATCATCTGGACTTGGCTATGTAAACTGTATTGCAACTAATTACCTTGCAGATGGTAAACCCATATTAATCATTCACACAAATTCTGGGAAATCCAATTCACGGTAACCCATTTCTCTGTTGGCCTGCCTTACGTCATTAAGTTGACAACAAGTCGACAAGTATGTGACTTGTATAGTGAATATACATCAATAAAATTACATAATCTTGAAACTCACCAACACAGGCATTGAGGAAAAGCCAATCAGTCCTTCTCATCCTGTTCTTTATCTGCTTCAGTTTTTTGAAATCCACCTCCAGCTCCTCTTTGCTCCCAATCCCGGCTCCTGACGCCAGTTCGATCCTCTGAAAGTCCATGTTCACCGCTGACTCCCGTTTCGAGGTCGGGGGTGATCTCCTTTGGCTGCTGCTACAACCCCCCATCCCACCTACCAAACAGCCTATTCCTTGCCCAACCACATGCCCAACAACACCCCTCCTGTTGTCCCTGTCCTGTTCATTAAGTTTTGAGGAAGGTTGTTGGCTCTCAGGCTCTGATGCAAGTTTGATGGGTTCAACTAGCAGACTATTCGGCCTGGGGTGGTCGCAAACCACACACTTGAGTGCCTTGGCCCAGTTTTCGTAAGTGCAGGCAGTGCAGGTCCAGTGCTGTGCATGAGTGTTGAGCCTGTTACGGTCATTATATTCCTCACAGGGGTCTGTTGTGGTGGCCGGGGGAGCAGGGCGGCATCCAGAGCCTGAGGTCTGGGGTGATTCTGTGGGACTGTGTGGATGCTGGGTATGATGTCCTTGATGGGCTGCAGATTGCCCATGCTGTTGTCGTTGCGCCTGTTGCCTCTGGCACAGGCACTGGGTGCAACGAATGGCCCGAGGCCAGTTCAGGTAGGTGCACATGTGGCACGACCACTTGCTACTAGCCTCAGGTACATCAGCAATGCGGACGCGGGGTCGGGCACTGGAGTCTGGACAAATAAGTAAGCTGGAGCCCCCCTGAGATGGGCTGTTGCTGAGCCCTGCAGGGTCCCACTGGTGCAGACTGGCATCCAGAGCTGGGCTGCTCTTGAACGGCTCCTCAGTAATGATGGCACCCCCGCTGGGCCTCTGAGCACGGCACATGGTGCACTTGATGGCTGATGGCCAGTTCTCGTATGTGCAGTATTCACAGGCCCACTTGGCAACCAGCTCAGTCATCGTCGCACTGCCGCTGAGGCAGGCTTCCTGCCGTTCAGAGGGGTTCTCAGCTCGGCAGATCCACTCTTAAGGAGCTCACACAGCAAGCAGCACACTGGGGTAAAAAAAATAAAAAATAAATAATGGGGGGAAAAAGACAAGGCATTTTAGCAAAATGCTTTGATAGGCTAAATAAACATATTGAATGTGACTATACTACACAATGAAAGAAGACAAACCAACATAACTCAAAAGGCAAACACTGAAAGGTAAGGATCAACAATACACTTGAAATAAATGTTTCTGCATTCAAACAGGCAAAATATGGTGCTTAGCTTTCCAGGTTCTCAGTGGTAAATCTCTCCTAAAACCTTGACAAAGCATGCTTTATTACAGCCACCTGTGCCACTCAACTCATTTACTGTCAAATCTACAGTGCTGTCTGCACTTGATCTGGCACTAATTTGCAGCAAAACTCAAAGGGAGCAATGTTTAGAGACCCACAAAGCAAAGTGCCAGGGCCAAGATGTAGCCTGGAGTGCAACGCTGGACCTTGGCGCTTCTACTAAAACTTGACACTGGCTTTAAACACATACAGTAAGTTACCAACGCCAGGCAAATGTGCCCTACAACCGAGCTCGGTAACAAGAGACAAGGACATATGAAACCAGACACCCAGCAAGGAGGCGCGTGACTGGTTAAGACACTTACTGATGCACTGGAATTGAATGTGACCCCAAAGCCTTTTTACCTACATATGCAACAGCTTGATGCAAACCACATGTTACATTCTGAACATTATTTACGAGGCAAAATCTAATAAAATAAAGTTAACAGCTCAGGCAGAAGAGTTGGTTGTACTGTGTTTACACCACGCCTCTAAGTTTACCAACACACCGTGAGATAACGTTCAACACATTTGCGAGATACGATTCCGCAGAGCTGCATGTTTTGTAGGCAAAGCTAACAAAAATTGATACCCACACAAGAACAGCTAAGGTAGTCACGTTCAACCTGTTTACTTGTGACTAGCAAAGTGTTTCATGCATACAATTAATACACTCGGCTGAAATAAACAAGTTTTAGCGTTTAATTCTGTGTGCATTTACAGCTAACATTACTTAACTAACAATCTAGATAACTAACGCTATATCGCGTGACCCACGGAACGAGCTAGCGGTTATTATCTTACATGACAACTAGGCTACGTTTGTTTGGTTGCCAGCCAGGAATTATAGCCAAGCTAGCTGGCTGCTCGTTAACATTACGGGATTATGTTTTGCCTCTCTGCCTGTAACCGTCTGAGAGGCCCTTATTAACTCTACAAGAAGGTCGGCTAACGTTGAAACCCTTACCTTTGCTTTGCTGTGTTTACACTCCTCAGTTTCCCACTGCTGCCAAAACAAATGGAGCTTCCCCCGAGCTTCCCCCCAGACCAGAGACACCCACTCCAATCCGAACTCAGGGTTCTCTCACTTGACCGACACTAATCGCATATTTACTTCTTTGGGGCGCCGTTTAGTTGGCAGTTGAAGGTCCATACATACCGCGGAGGAAGAACCCCCCCTAGTCCCGTCCCTCGGCCGTCTGCTTTGACGCTTTAAATCATTTTTATCCTTTTCCCGATATCCAAATACCAATCTGACGGGCTTTAATGGCGGCACAGGGGAAGGGAAGCAACCGAGGCAGGGCTAAAAAATACACTACGAGGGAGAGCAGAGAGCTCTCTGGGCCGTGTTTCACTCAGAGGCAGGATCAGGATTTACCACCTGAATCTGCCAACCAAGCTGATTGGTTGATTTTTCTGTATCCCTTGACACTGACCAATCCGATTCTACGTCTCTCATTCCAACTGTTAAAAGGCTCCGTGGAGGCATAACAGGCTCGAATGCCACAATAATAATAACGGCAATTCCGTTTAGAGATCATTTCCTTGTAGTCGATGGGCCCAGTTACGTACAGTAAAAATATGTTTGTTTTTAATTCTTAGATCGTAATTTGTTGCATTACTGGCAAGCAACCACGTGGTATTCCCTCAAAAGGAATAAGGGGATGATGTCATCGTAAAAATACTGCAGTAAGCAGTCTGCAGTAATGCATGACAGGTTGAGCAACAGTTCTCAGCGCTGAATTATTATTATTCACGGGCATCTACACACTCCGAAGCCAAAATTTAATTTACACCACAATTAATAGTTTACCAAGTCATTTGTTCACCAGAGGAACATGTATGCATGGATGCAACTCTTGTTTACAGGAAAGTCCGTCCCACTCCAATGTGATGTCATTCACACAAGCGCCAGTAGGTTTGGCGCATAAAAATACACATCCAAAATAACTCTTTTGAAGAAGCTAAATATATGTAGTAATTGTACAGTAATCTTACAGGTTTTATGCTCTCTAATTAACCTGCAAAACACATTGTTAAAAAAAAATAGCATGAATGTAACCATATACATTTTAAAGTATGCAAAAATCACTTGCACATTTAAAGTGGTACATCATTCACCACAATAAGAATACAAAAGGCATATCATATCACATATGCATGTCTCATTTATTATCCCCACTTTAAGAACCATATTCTCTGTGCTCGTCCAAGCAAGTTCTTGGTCTATTTCGTCAAGTACACGTATCCAGATAAAAGCAGCAACGATCTAAGCTGTGCACTGGACTTTGTGCTTTCAGGGAGGTGTTGATGTTGCAATGGCCCACTTGGGGAAGGAAGGGCAGGGTCACCCCATACAGTAAGAGTACATGAGTGTACAGTATATTTGTATTATGTTGGAACTTGAAAGGTATAGGATCCTAACAATGTTAGTCCTCTCATGCTTTATGCCAGTGGTCCTCAGCACCAGAGCCCTGCTGGTTTTCATTCTGGTCATCAAATCAGGGTTACATCTGGGGATGCCAGAAAGAAAGACTTAAAAACCAATCATCTAGGGACTGAGGACCAGGATTAAGAGTGAAGACCAACACTGAGAACTGCTGCTCTATACCACCACAACACTCAACTGAGACAAGCTTATACAGTAAGTGCTGTTTAAATTCTACCCCCCTCCCTTGTCTACTATACATTCATTATATATTTCCTTATTATATTCCAGTACTCAAAGGAAACCATACTCCTAACAAACTGATTATGTCATTTCTTTTAACATTGTGTGATTGTGTTACTCTAGGTGATTATTAAGTAACATTTTGAGTGCCAGTTCCCGATAAGTGATGCATTGGCATTACACATCAGGGCAAATGAAATGACCCTAAGGCAAAAAACATGACATACAAACAGGCTGTGTAAATAAAGCAGAGCTTGTTCACAAGGCAAAGCTTCTCCCAACACAAACTGTCTTCATTTCCAAACGGAGTGCAACCTGCTGATCACTACTGTTAGACGTCCTCCATGTGCAGTGCAAATGTCTGTCCATGCTGAATATAACAGTGACTCGAATTGAAGGGTTTGTGCAGGGAGAGGGTGTCCTACATCCAGCACCCAATCAATCCACATCTCGTTACTCAGTGGTGTTCAAATGGGCCAGATGTTTAAAAAAACGTCAGCAACATGTCAGTCATGCTCATCATACCAACTCTGCCCCACAGGAAGTATCAGTTACTAAGCAGATTCCCTCTGACTTTACAGTTATAATTCCAGTTTCAAATAATAAAGCAAGCAAAGTCACAGAAGCATCCATGTGATGCAGGTCCACTTAGAAGTCGTCAGTGAAAGTAAAAAGGGAAAACAGCTTTAGGAAGCAGTGAAGATTGTTTCAGGTAGACAAAACACCACATCATGGAAAGGGAGGCATATAACTGCAGGACTAATAAATAATTAAAAAAAAGAAGCTGGAAGTCGATTATTGCAAACACAACACACTTTGTTATAATGTTACCCCTCAAAAGAGATCTGTGAATGTGTTCTGTGTGCAGATAGAAACTGCCCTGAGTGGAAGGCACTGTATACTGAAGCAAGGTCATGATGTTTTCATCACATTATCCAGGTCCATACATGTAACACTGACCCAACCAGGTCAGAATACATGAGGTCTGCTGTCAACTATGCCAAGACAGGAAGGTGACTGCTTGCTCTCTGTTCCCAAGGTTACAATTCACACACTACAGGGGGTATCAGCCTTCCATTATGACTTTAATAGAGAACAAATCAGTGAGAAGTGAGCTTGAAGTGGTTATATGATCACGGTCAGTAGTATTGGAGACAACCAGCACTGTGAAGTGGAAGTAGCAGCCAGGCTTTTATGTGAAGAAAAACAGACAGATGCAGTTTTTTTAGTGGTAGCTCTCTGTGTTGCAGCAGCAGAAAGGGAACCTTAAGCATCTGGTTAGTAAAGCTACAGTACATTGTTTTTGCCCTGTGAACCCCGTATAACGCACAAAGGCTGAGCTGAGTTTGGCTCAGGGCATTCAAAGAGGACTACTGAAGTGACACAACATGACAGGCTTGGTATAGCATAATAATAAAGAAATCTTAAATTTTAAGTGCAGCAAAGCGCATTCAGTTTCAGTGTTATCCAAGAGGAACGAGACATTGACATTCTTGTCAATCAAATTAGACTAACTGTTAATCTGACAAAATATATATATATTTATGTATATATAAGCACCCATTATAGAAGTGGAAGATTAAATTTTGTTTGAAATCTATTCTTCATAATTTAATATGAGAGAGAGAGAGAGAGAGAGAGAGAGAGAGCGAGAGAGAGAGCGAGAGAGAGAGAGAGAGAGATATGAAACAAAAAACAAAAATGCCTACTTCTTTTTAAAAATTGTTTGAAGGCCTCGGAATATTTTCCTATTACTTTTCTTAGATGGTTTGTTTAAAAAAAAAAAAAAAAGGCAAAAAAAACAAATAGTGCAAGAGGTAACGCAAGAGTGGGTGCTCAGAGTTGGTGATGTGAAACAAAAAGATACGATAGAAAGCATGGAGTAGGGCCTGTCTTTTAAGGAGCCGGCTTGTCTGCATAAATTGCCTTGTAGTATCCACTTCTGACTCCGAATCCAGACACATCCACACTGAAGTACCCAGACCGACCCCATTCCAAGAAGAAAAAATGAAAACAGACGACTTTTTCCCCCAGTGAGACACACCTGTTAAGCCTGCAAAGCCTAGCAAAGTTTCCCCTTAAAAATAGAGATCAGACTAAGACAAGAAGAAATACTCACAGTGGGACACCACCTGTGTTTGCCTTTCACTTTCAGGACTGGCACTTCTTTTGTCTATACTTGTCTATCTTTGATTGCTTGAGATGCCCACCTCTCAAGGTGTGTCACTTATTTGTGTCTCACACACACCCTGTGGCATGTTTCTATGTGGTCTGTGAGCCACGAGCGTCCCCGTCAGGACTAAGGGCAGCTGGTCGGCCTTGCGCTAAAACGCTGGCAGAGACCATTGTCGAATGAGCGGCTTCACTCACTAAGTTCTCATATTCACTACTGTCCTCATCTTCGCCATCGTCGTCATCCTCATCATCCTCCTGCCCTGCAGCTTGTCTGTCTAACGAGTCAGAGCTTGATCCGTCACCATTGCCAAGGTACGGGGTGCTGGGAGTGCTAACAGGATTAGAGCTGGCGCCGAGGCCCAGACCCAGCCCAAGGCCCATCCCCAGTGGGCCAGGGGTAGGGTGTCCGGGAGAGCCCACAGCTTGGGGCCGGGGCAGTAGAGCAGCACTGGTAGGTGGGGAAGAAGAGGAGAGCAGAGAGGCATCCTGGGACATGAGGTCAGCATAAGATGGTGGGTTAGGTGAGGTACTGGGCCGCTCCGGGGCAGAGGGTGTGTGGAAAGTTATCCTGGACAGAGGGGAAGCCTCAGAGGGTTCTGTGTTCTCCTCAGGAGTGGAATGGGAGTCTGCATTGTGGGCCTCAAGGAGCCCTGTGGAACAAATAGAAAGATGTAAGTGGTAAAAAGGATAAAGCATGTGAAAATGTTAGCACATAAAATCAGAGGAAATCAAGTTTGACCGGTTGACTGACTAAATATTTTTAAAAAGGCCTGAGGGAAAGGGATCAACTCAGAAGAACTGAAATGCTATGCAATTTTAGCTTGATATTTCTTTTTTTTTTTGCCGTTTGCTATTAATCTTAAGTCAGCTGATGTTTCAAAATTTTAAACCAGCACACATTTGAAATTGAATGACATAATTCCAGTTTATAGAATCCAAAACAGGTACGTACTTCTCTCCTCTTCTACCGTCTTACGTTTCCTGAGAGCAATTTGTTGTTTGAGTTTGTTCACATCCTCTTGAATTTTCTCCTTCACACGTTCGCTTTGTTCTACCTCCCCACACACAGCCTGAAAAACAAGTGAAACAAACAGGTGAAAAACTCACACAATAAAGGACAACCTTTGACAAATCCACCAACCATTTGTTATCCAACTCACCTGCACTTTATCTTGTAGTGCACTGTAGACTTGGAATATTGTTCGGATATCCTTCATCACACCATCTTTGTCAAAGAATTCAGCCCTGGAAAGATATTTACCAGTAGATATATTAATTACATAATTCAAGACGTAATAAATAACATCACACAGTACAAGCTCAGTTTGTTAACCAAGATCTGACATTACAAAGGCATTAGAGCAGTAAAGGTGTGTAGTGGTTCAATTGTGGATGTCTTCTATATCAAAGCTAAATCAAACATATTTCACTGGCTGTCACACAAAAATATCAGCTGAATAGAGTGATCTTGTCAGGAGCTGGATAGACAAGCCTGGCTAAACCCCCTGCAGTCTAGATGACACTGATACACAGTATTCAACCCTACTATGACAGAAACAGTGGATACAAGTTTAGCCACAAAGACACAGAATTACAAGCCGAAGCATGTGCAGCCTGTCACATACCAGCTTTCCATTGCAGTCAGTCAGTCACACGCAAATGTTTGCCGATACCACTTACATATTGTGTCAAGTGTAAACTAGGACTAGCACACACACAAATGCTGGATGTCCTGGGCGCTGGGGTCGCATAGCCCCAAAGAGACCTGGGTTAAATCCCTGCAAGCAGTGCACACCATCACACAGAAAGGTGTCTGTGGAAAGGAAGCAACTCCACACTGATTAGTTGAGGCACCAACAAGGGGTGGGAGGGAGTTGCTATGTTGTATGTTATGCCTTCAGTATGAAGCTGTTGCATGCTGTCAGGTGGAAACAGGTGGCAGCTGCAACTCCATGCATAACAGAGGAGACACATGACTGCCTAAACCCTCCCTGAACCAGAGATGGGAGTTAAGCAGTGACATTGGTGCAGTGCAAAAATGAGTTGAAACCTTACCCATGCTCTTTGATGACCTGGGTGTAGTTGAGTGAGGTGTTGGGCACTGAGGAGACTTTGTATTCCTGCTGGCTTGTGTTGCCGAGGTTTGGGATTGTGAGGGTGATCCTCTGGTTGTACCTACTGAGTGGAGATAACCAGTTAGCACTGTTGAAACGTGGCATACTTGCATGCATTTCCTGACTTCGGATAGTGTTGATAATGTATCATTAACACAATTATTTTGTTTAAAATGAAACAATATGCAAAAGCAGGGATGCAGCAATCTGACGTTTTCTCTCCCGATACCTCAACTCAGGTTATCTTCCGATACTGATTCCCAATCCGGTACCAGTGCTCTCTTTTTCCTCAATTTTAAATCTGTATACATCACTGCATGGGTAAGTTTTTTTATGTAAGGTAACATGAGGCCAGAGAGTCAATGAATGATGGTAGAAATACTGCATTTTTTACTGACATATATGAAGGAACTGTATTTAATGGTGGATTGGTCACATAATGACTTTCACCCAAACCACTTAATAAGGTCATTATGGGCCCAGATTCCGATCCCATCAGAGCATCCCTGTGCAAAAGGAACTTTGATATAGAAGAAAAAAAAAAACAGGGTTGGAACTACCTCTATGTAAGTCTGTACAACAGTAAATATTTATTGATCAGTAGTGCGATACTATGAGTGTATGTGTTTGCTTATGTTGATCATGTAGTTATTACCTGCGGTTAGGTCTGAAGAGCACATATTCCAGTGCGTGCGTGGAGCTGTTGGCGGTGGAGATGAAGCTGAAAAGAAGGAAGACGAGGTCGGGCACACCAAGCAGCTGAGTCAGCTGTTTGTGGATGATCTGTTCCCTGAACGACATCTGCTGCTGCGTGTTCCTCCGGAACCGGTACCAACCAATGACGTTCTACATGACCGAAGAAACACATCTTTCAAAATGTGTTTAATCCAATAAAGTCTTGCTAATCCAACCCCATTTCTGATCTGACCAAACTGTCCAAATCATTATGAAACCTGTACAGCCACTTCTTGAAATGCTTCAGTGAGCTAAGGTTACATAATTAATTTCAATACAATGGTACATTTTGTTGTATAATGTTATATTTGAAGCCAAAACTGTTGAAATTAGGACTTTGAAGGTCTTTTCCACATGGCTAAACTAAATTTATATTTTGAAATACACCAGTCAATCACAGGTTTAGTTTGCAATCACTCATTAGTTTACAATAAAACTCAAAATCATGTCTGATTTCTTAGCATTCATTTTAGTGTAGCCTTGGTTTAAAGGTAACATGAGGGCATCACTGACATTTTACAGGACATGTCACAGTGTAAGTTGAAATGACAAGAAAAAAAATAAATTTAAAAAAATCACTCACTTTCCGCCTATCTTTAAGAATGCTGTTGAGATTTTCTTCATTGATTTTGCCTGCGTAGTCATAGAAGCTGATGAGAGGAAAAAAAAACAAGTAAATTCAACCTGTTCCTACTCCTCCCCTGCCTTGGCCTACTTCTATTACCTAATCTTGTCAGATGGGGCCATCTACTGTCCAATGTCAAATTAATTCAGCATGTGCTAAAATGGATGTAAGGCAACTGATGTATCCATTTAAATTGTCAGTATATTTACAGTAACCTAAAACTAAGCTACTCTGCACAAAGGTACTTTTTATTAAGGGAAAAAAAACATTATTGATAATAATAGTAGCTGCTGGGAATAAAAAGCTCATATCTTACCTAAACAACTGTGCACAGGGATCATGGTTATGGATTTCTGTTGGGAATAAATAGTGACAGATGTTTTAGTTATATAGCATTATATATGCACATCTATAAAGGCCTAATCCAAATGTAAGCCAGAGTGTAGCCTCACAACCAAAACTCAAAACACAGGACTGCAAGCGGCTGTCATTCACATAGGTATCTTTATCATATTCATGAAGATACCTGTAATGTATATGGTTACCCAAACAGTAAACGTGAACTCACAAAGCAGTAATGCTTCTGTTACTGATTATGTTACATTGGCTTTAAGTTTCAGCTGTCTTAGTTTACAATATAAAAATCACATACCGAGCAGTCTCGTATTCCAGCCACTTTAAAAAGAGGCCATTAGCATGTTAAATCTGCACGCTTCTGTGACAGAGTAAACTGAAGCAGAGGGATACGTGCTCAGCAAAAAGCTGCTTATTGACATAATTTCTTTCCCAGTTAAATTTCACATTCAGATGCACCAAAGCACGCTTCTTCTAACAGAACTGAAGGGGCAGAGGAATTCAGGAAGCAGTAAAACCAAGCAATCCACACAACTGAAAAAACTTCCAATTCTTATCATTTTTTATTATATTGCCATATATCGGCAGCTTAAAATTTAATACTGATTCCTGTGGCTCTCCTGTATTTATAATGGCTGATGATCACCCATTTTAAATTGAAATGTCAAAGCGAATTTGTTTTTCCCCTTCTTTAAATGCCCCCTTCTTGTCATCAGTTTGCTTGACTGATATTGAAAGGTGTTCTTTGTAGCAACTAAGATTTAGTATGTCATTATGCTGTTTATTTATTTAACAAGAAACGTTAATCCATTCAACATGAATAGTTAGTTTAGAGTCTATAAAACAGATATTAAGGGCCCTGCACACGTACACAGGTGTTTTAACTTATGGCTGATTAATCTTCTTCTCAGGTTAAAGTTAGGCAATGCTATACAGGGAATTACGTGATGTCATCTAAATGTGTGCACCGAATTTTGTTGCATCTATTAGGGGTAGCTTTTACCATTCTTTAACAGGGGAGTGAGGGAGATGTCAACAGCCTCAGTCTGTACACACCTACACAGTCTCGGGAAGAGAGCTTAACAAGCAAAACAAGTGAAAACACCTGTGTGGGCGGACGATGGGTGTACAGGGACTTTAACAGAACTTGAATTACGTGTTATTCTAATAGGCAGTGCCTTTTTTTTTAAGAAAGTGCAAAAGAACTAAATGGGGATTTTTGACTTGTCATAGTAGAAAAAGCACCGGTGTTACAAATAACATTAATGATGGCTGTTTGATTCAAGTATCCCAGTAAGCCAGCATGCATGATACCAGGACCCTGAAACTGAAACAGCTAAATGGAATTCAGCCATCAGTGAGTTTATTATTTAGACCTGTGCTTTTCCTACTGTGACATGTCAAAATGTCTTCTGTGAAAAAGGGCTATGAAATTGTGATCTTGTGAACTTCTTAGCTGTGTCTTAAGGCTTCTGTCACAGACTGGCATTAATCAGTGGCTTAACATGCCACACATGTTTTTGTTTTGTCTGTTTCAGGGCTTACCTACTACCTGGAGCAATTCTGCACTGCTGATCTGTGTGTCACTGATGCTGACAGTCTCCTCTTGCCTTACATCTCCTAATAGGAAGCCCTCCTGTTCAAAATACATGTTGACAAAACTGTAGTTAGGGCAGCAATGTAGACCTGGAACAATTAGTCAATTAATCAATTAGCTGATCAACAGAAAATCAAAACATTTTTTTCTAATCAATTAATGTTAAGTTATTTACCGAGCAAAAACGCCAAACATTCTGGTTACAACTTCTCAAATGTGAGGATTTGCTTTTCTCTGTTTGTTATTGATATATACTGAAAATCTTTGGGCTGTTGGTCAAACAAAACATGCACTTTGAAGACGTCATCTTGGGCTCTGGGAAACTGTGATTGACATTGTTCACTATTTTTGGAGATTGTATAGATTGAAGGACTTAGACTTACAATTTATCGATTAATGAAAAATGTTTTGAACATGATTGAGTGCATACAGAACAATATACCATATAAAACAACAAATCCACTTTAAGTCGTTTAGTTCTTTCAACTATTACTGAGAAGTGACAGCAGCTGGTACAACAACAGTGCTGCCTTACTCTTACTGCTTATGTCAGGAATGCAGGAAAAAGTGTAGGTAGCAACTATCCACCTGCCCAAGCCGACTTTTTAAAAGTCTTGACAAGAGGAAAAGGCATGTAAACAGCGCTGACGTTAGCTTAGTTTGCGCTAACGCTTGTGTAATAGGTTTCTTTCCCATACGCTGATCACAAAGCATTCCTCCACGATTGCGTTTCTACAACGCGCAAGCCAAATCCCCAAAAAAGAAAATTATTTTTACGCCTGTCATTCACTTTGTTAGACGGTATTGACTTAAATGCAACCAACATTAGCTAGGTGGCTAACGAGCTAATCTAGCAAGGCGGAAACGAGAAAAACAAAAAGGGTTAATGTTACCTAGTTAGGAAATTTACTGCGTTCGCTTCTTATTTTTGATGGCACGTTAAATTACTATCAGATAACAAGTCAAAGTGATTATAGATATTAGCAGGACCGACACACGGAAGTCACTTGACTTGGTAGCTTAGCTAACATGCTAAGTAGCTAACTACCGAGTATTTCCTGGAACTCAAACTTTCCTGACAGCATTTCCCATGTCAATATAGCAGGTTTTCGTGTGTATGGCTCTTTGTAGCTAATGTTATAGCTAGATATTTAACACTTGTGGCGCTGTAACACATGGGATCATCTGAAAATTACTAGTCATGTCTACATGTTGCTGTAACTACAGTCTGATTAAACCCTACTTGCCGGTAAATAGACGGAACCAATACTAGCTAGCCAGCAACAGGATGATGACACTGGAAAACAACACAAACTAATGGCGCTGATAAACGATCATACAAATCGCCGAGCTACACACACTTCAGCAACCATTGCACAGTAGTGTTTCAACATAATTTTGAATACTTACATGATCTGAGTTGCTGTTGGCGCTGTGATAACACACAGAACTAAAAGTGTAACCTGAAATGGATGCCGCCATGATGGAAACATCCCTATCAATCCCGATGCCCCCTGCGGTTGCAAGCACGCTCCTCAAACGCAACGTCTTGTGGGAACTGTAGGCGACTACTTGACAGTCTCCTCTCAAGCATGGAAGTCGCTGCAGAAAGCCCACATAGCTCTGGAAATACCTTAGAAACAGAGGAAGACAGAGGCTCAGATAGCGATTTTGGACCTTCAAAACTCGGAACGAAAGAATAGTAAGTGTTGTGCGCTCCGTTAGCTCCGTTGCTAACGTTTCTTGGTTATTATCGTCAGCTAACGTTACAACAGACAACAACAGAGCTAACTGACACAACGTTAACCCTTTCAAAATATGTTATACGATTTTTTCCAAATCGATTGGAGCCAACACTTATTAAGGCATTCAAACCACTATACTGCACCACAACAAATGCTCAACTTATAATTGACGCGTCCAGCATGTGTTGAACTGTTAGCTAAAAGTGCTATCAGACAGTTAAATGGAGAAATGTGTGGCTCCCGTCTGTTTAGAGACGTTTAGAGTTGTAATGTTTTCTAAGTTTGCATTTCCCTTTAACTGTTAATTTGTTTTTTAATGGTGATGTTTGCCATCGTCCTGAACAAGAGACAGCAGCAGGCAATTTATTTGCAATTAGCTGTATAAACTTTAAGTCAGGCTACTCATTTTTATGTTTAGTTTTTGCACTACACTATGTCATGTTTTTAATATAGCAACGTGTCATCTATGCTTATAGCATATGTACAACTAATTGTGAGTGACTGTCCTTTTCTGCAGTTGGGAAGATGCATACCAAAAAGAACTTGAGACATTCAAAGACATTGGGGATGTTGGTGAGATATGGTAATTATATACAGAGTATTGAGATGCTTGCATGGCCATTGCCAGAACTAATCCAACATTTACACTGGTTATTACAGTACAGTGGCCCGGGCTATGATTATTTGTCATGCCAAAATGTGATGATTCTTAACAAGAGATTTATTTAATGCAGTATTGTTGGTTTCTGACGATAGCCTGTCTCATTACTGAAGTCTGTGTGTTTCCGACTTCTTGTAAGGTTTGGTGAAGAGAGCATGAGCCGTGTGCTGCGATGGATGGACAAAGCAAAGATCCCAGAAGATGCTGCCATTCTTGACATTGGCACTGGAAATGGAGCCTTTTTAGTTGAACTGGTGTGAACAGAGTAAAAATAAATTTTGACACTATTATTATTTTTATTTCACGGGCACTTCATTTGAGTGTTGTTAAAGGGTCAGTTCACAAAAATCACCACAAATCACAAATATATAGCAACATTTGTGGACTATCCAGGGTAACAGGGATATTATTGACGTCCACTTCTATTGTATTGGGATGATGGCAGAAGTCTCAGCTTTCTCAAAACCTCTCCAAACACTGTCTGCATGACTAAATACAACTAGGGGTTAAGTGGAAATATGTTTGTGATTTAGGTGATCTGAGCCTTTAATGGGTATTTGGGAATGTAATGTGATGAGCTTGCTAACAAAGTACTTTGTTTTTCATTTGCTGTGTTTTTTGTGTCAAGGCTAAACACGGGTACAGGAATCTGACTGGTATAGATTATTCGCCGGCATCTGTAGACTTGGCCAGAAATGTCCTGCAGGCGGAGGACTTGACAGATGTCACTGTAAAGGTGGGTTCAGTTCTGTTTGTCATTAAAACTATAGTATTACTGTACAGTTAATCTACAGTGGTATCACAACACATTTATCAGCCTCAGGGGCAATATTCTGTTCAAGTTCACATGTTTATTGTGATAAGAAGTTGGGAAATGAAATTGGTACCAGGCATACTTTTTAATTGGGATCTGAAAGCCTAACAGCACACTGATGATGATGGCATTTACACTTTTAATTGATCACTGGTATACTGTATGAGTCTTTGTAGGGCTAGGTGATCTGGGTGAACCAACATTTTCTGTAAAAATTAATTTCACTCCACTTAACTGCTGCAACGTAATATTTTAGTGTATCTGGTGGATCTTATGCCATGCACAAATCATCCACTGATACAAAATGAATCCCCTTCATTCCTAAATGCCAATGATACAATATAGTTTTTAGCATACCGTGAGCCAGCCTGGGAAGGTTAGAGGAAACTCTCCTGTGTTTACCATGTGGGAGAGTTGGATAGGAAGAAGGCCCTGAAAGTGATGGAAGTCTGCCGACCATTCAGATTAAACCACCTCAAACCCCAATGAGTTGGCAGGATTTAACACATCTACTAACATATATATGCAAGAAAAACAAGTTATAAAGGCTGGCCGCTCTATAAGGGATGTGATGAATGAGTTTTCCTTTCCTGTGTGCATAATACAGTTGCATGTATGTTATATGCATCACATTGCTATGACAGTGTGTTCTTTGCTTGGGCAGAAAGCCTTCCACTGAAGTCAATATTGACCTTAGCAGGGCAGGGGGAGCACAGTGGTTGTACGAGTGTGTGCATGAGAGAGAAATGTTATGTTGGCATCATTTCTTCAATACTGCCAATGCCAAAACATTTTTTGTGCATGTGTAGCCTTGAATGGAGTCTGAGGAGTTTCAGCCACATGATAAAAAAGCTTCTTCATCAGGTCTTACCTCAAAGGTCATTCTTAGACTCAAATCTCTGTCAGGCCCCGTCTACTTTTACATTAGTCACTGCCTACTGCTGATTTGACATGTCACCTTCATACATTGCTTCAACATCTTCCCAGTTTTTCCATTTTACAGGCTCACACTCAAACTGAACTCAGGTCAGTTGCAGCAATATATAGACATTTCTGTCTCCAGTGAATCACTGTTGATCCTCCTTCATAAATCACGCATTTTGTGACCCATGGTTTGTGAGGAGGTGGCTCTTGAGCTCCCCCAGAGATCTGGTGTTCTGCCCTGTGTCCAGATAAAGGGCTCCTTTCACTGGTGGTATGGTAGGTCAGCAACCTCTGCAGAATTAACTGCTGTCATGTCAGCAGTTGGACCTCAGTTTTTAAAGTTAACTAGAGAGGTATAACACATTTCATCTTGGTTGATGCTGAAAGATTTCTTCTGCAGGTAATTATATAGTTTACCCCTCACCTGAGGAGGCAGACTAAACATTGGGCACAATTTGCTGTAGAGTTGATCAACAGACAACCTTAATGTCTCACTTTTTCTTTATTATAGGAGATGGATTTCTTAAACTGTCAAGGGGAGCTAAAGGGTTTTGATGTCTGCATTGACAAAGGAACATTTGATGCAATAAGCTTAAATCCAGACAACACCAAGGAAGGCAAAAAACTCTATGTCCAAGCTCTAAAAGATGCTGTTAAGGACAAAGGATTCTTTGCCGTCACTTCCTGTAACTGGACGAAAGAGCAGCTGCTTGACAGATTCAGTGAAGGTGAGGGGAAAAGACTGAAATTAATTATTGTATGTCTGTGTCTTTATTTTGATCGCTTCTGTTGAATCTCATGAGAGAGCTGCTTAGGGCCTGCTTGTTAGGGTATGCAGCTCTCCAACAGTCATACGAGGCCGATTAACTCTCCAAAAACCAACTTAAATTAGGATTATGTCAAGTTTTGGCGTGTCCATTAGTATTGTGTGAAAGAGACACACACCTTGGCAAGCAATTGAAGCAATAGATGTAGTTTTGGTCAAAATCAGTCCACGATGCAAATGATGAGAAAATAGGGTTTGACGATGGCTTTACATTTCATTGAATTAAGAAGCCCATAAATATATGTATATAAACCTACCCTAATGGCTGCATTTATACCTGAGTTTAGAAGTAATGGATATTTGAATACAGCACATAAAACAGTCCCATCTTCAGGAAATAGTATTTGATAGACGCACTGTTCCAGTATCATCTGTGGGGAGATTTCTTTTGTTATTGACATAGATTGTGTATTCTTGTGCTACAGTAAAATCTGTTTAGCTACTTGGTAGCTAACCAGATTGAACCTGAATATAAACAAAGGTAGCCTAATCCATATAATGTTTTCCATGGTGTCAATGACATTTAGACTTTTTAAATAAATGTATGGTGGCGATAACACTCCAAGATATGCTGCAATGCGCCAACAAAGACAGGGAAGAAGAAGACTGCTAACTAGTAAACATGGATGTAAACAAAGCTGAATTTAAAATACTTATTTAATATAATTAATGTTTTATGAGGAAGGAAATACATTCAACATATTTGTTAAGAGCTCAAGGATACACACAGTGGAATTTGGTGAGTAACACTGAATATCTTTTGTTTGTTTAAAAGAAAACTCCACAGGGCACCTTAAGGCCAGTTCAGACCAAAGATTTGCGACGAGACGAGTTGAAAGTTGCACCGCCGGGTCTGCAACGTTCTGAAACCGGCCAGTTAAAGCAACTAGACAAGACGGCATATCATTTCTGTATCAATGACTCTTTGTACTTCCGTTGTAACTGCCGGTTTTTCAGGTGTTTTTTGCAGCTGGATATAATTTGTAGCATCTTAAAATATGAATGACAGTTTTTTAATTTTAAGGCTTGTGTCATACAGACACGGCTGACGGCTCAAACAAACTGATGAGGCGATCCTCTCTTTCCTCCGTCCAAAACTCTGCCATTTCGACCAGTTTGTAACAACCAGCTGACTTTGCTACGAGCTGATTGGCTGTTGAAACAAGTGATGTGCTATACGTTCTAAAACCAACCGCTTGCGATTTGACAAGCTGAGTCGCAGGCGACGCCATTAGCCGGCTTGAGTCAAGCTGAGACAGGCCAGCCCAATACTGGGGAAACATGTTGATCCTTTAGATGTGCATCAGTGTGATTTACAGTTGTGTCTCTCTGGCATGTCACATCTTTATATTTGGGTGTTTTGTTGTCTGACCCTCAGTCAAAACACAGACCCGGTTTCACAACGGCGACAGTTACCTGGCAGGTTGTTAAGCTGCAGGGAACAACAGCCTTGTAAAGTCAGAATTTCGGCCAGCGACCAGTAGCTGTCACTCCTCTCAGTGTAGTCACTCTGGAGAGCCTGCAGGGGGCCAAAGGGCCTTGAGATCTCATCTGTCACACTGACAGCCTGTCTTTACTAGGCCCCAGGAAGCACCACAGATGGTGAATGGATAGTTCTTAACTCACAGTGCTTCTCCTAACCCCTTTGTAGCCATAGTTGGCAGGAAAAGATTCTTGGAATCTGTGTTTAAGACAGCATGTTGATGTTCTGGTACTTAGCATAATGCTTATTTCTTAACCTGCGCATTTTCTCTGTGTTGCCTCACAGGATTTGAGTTTGTACAGGAGTTGCCTACACCCAATTTCCAATTTGGAGGCAAGACAGGCAACAGTGTGACAGCACTCATCTTCAAGCGTGTACACTGATTCACTTGTCCCCAGAGGATATTTGTCTTTTTTTGTCCCATCAATTCTGCTGGGGTTTTTTCTGTTTATCACAGGAAATCATGCTACCTGTACACTTTAAGACATTTTTATATAGTTCTCATTTTTTAAAAGGATGTGTAATGAAGCAGATGTAACTGAGTAGTTTCTCTTGAAATAAATAAATCAGATTTTGTTTTGTTGTTGTCCTATTAACTTTTCGTTGCTTCACATAAATAGTATTTGAAGGCATTTTCTGTAAATGTTTCACTACACTGAATATACAAAAATATCTGTTTCTGTGAATTACAAAACAAAGCCATACTCTGTTGCTGAAGATAATTAATCTCACATTGGAGGTGTTTTAAAATTGCATAATGTGAACTAGTTTAAAAAGCTCATACACAGGTAACACAATTAGATTTAGGATATTTCACATGAAACCTTTTAGCGCTGATTAACAAGAATTCTCTCTGACCCTTGATGTAATGAAGTTTCCCACATGTGGCATAAAGAGCCTTTGATATGTGAAGTCTTCACCTTTGTGCACCCACTCACACTTGTTTGACTGTAATATTACTTTCCTAAGGCTATTTAATAGTTCGGCCAGACAATGATTCTTTCTGTTTGAGTATCACAGGACTGGGGTCTTAAATTAGTTCTGTTTTCCTTTAAAAAAAAAGGGTTCCAAGAGAAAAAAGATACACAATAATTAGTACTGAACATTTTCCCCTATTCCATAAATCATTTTATAGCCCCTCAAATTACTTTGGAGGGACCCTGTTGAGAGTCCTGACCTACAGTTTGAAAACCACTGTTCTGTCTTACCAGGTAGTTAATTGCATCCATCTTTCATGTCATGTGAAAAACAGCCCTCACCTAATTGGCTAAACTGGAAACCAGCAGAGCTTGGGGTCCCGAGGACCATGATTAAGAACTTCTGACATAATGAATAAACAAGAGGCCATGGCTTCTGTGGAAGAGAAGCCCGTCTGCCATTTCCTTTCTCAATGGCATCATTAATAACTGCCAAACTCTGGATCCTAATTGCAAGCTGGGCTAGTGGTCCAATGGGAGCTGTCGATGTTGAGGCACGCTGTTGAGTAAACACATGGAAGCTTTACAAGAATTACTGCCTGGAATTTTACAGGGCTCTGGATATCCTGTCTGGATGTGCATATTATGCCCACGTTTACAACTCAGAGATTTTCCCATGAAGCAAAACCTCTTCCGTTGAGCTCCACCTCTCCTGAATATCCTCTCCTTTACCCATGTCAACATTCACTCTCAGTGTCTTTAAAACATCTCGTCAGGCAGGTCTTTGAGTGTTTTTCAGTGTCACAATGTCATTAGATTTTAATATGTACTGTAGTTACCTCCTTGAATATACTGCAGCCCACTCATTTCCTTTGCACAGGTGGTGTTGCTAAGAAACATACCACAACACAATCCACCACAAAAGTCATGACTTTCACTGTCATTCAGAAAAATCTTTACTTTTGGAGAAGTTGCCTAAAACTTATTATTTATAAAGAGCTTACAAAGTCAAATAGCAGATATTAATATGCTAATTTTGTGTCCCACTGTGTACTGCAGACTCATTCAGCAAATCAAACTGGCTTTCTTGTTTAAAGGGCCCATTTTAATCAAAAGAGAAGTTGGAACCATTTCTTAGACTTTCTGTCATCTTTTAAAAGTATTTTATTACCACCTACCATGAAGTAAAATAAAACATAAAACTGTGGATCGTGCTTGGTTAAACTGAGCTGTACAGTGCATTTACTGCCATCAGCACTTTCATGGCTTTTGGGTTGGCACATGTTTGAAGCTACACTTTTATTCCACTCATAATATTAACCTATAAGCTTTTAGACTTGATGCCATAGCCCACTGGCTGCCCTACCAGCATGAATGCCATGCTTTCATTTTAACCTCTCAAGTGTGATACAGCAAATATTTATGTTTTTTCACTCGATCTCCCTGGAAACATGATTGAAGGTCTACTAATAGGATTTTCGTGGATTGATTGAATGACTCCACCATGTAGGCTAGCAGTGAAGTTTCCTATTTCAAAGCATTTCAGACCTTTTCACACTCACTCTTCTGAAAAATGACTACCATGGCTTCATTTCAGCTTGACATATTAAGTCCATTCATACGTTAAAGTTCATTTTTATCGATTGTTAACTTTTTGGCCAAGAGGCATGGTAGCAACTTTTGTTTTGTTAGATAATTAGTGTCAATGTAGGCTCGATTTCCTTGTAGCACTGAGATGTCAACACCTATTTGCTTCATTAACGTCAATGAAAACCATAGCAATACAAAGTAGCACATGAGTATTGTAAATGCCTGAGGCAGGACCGCAGCGGAACATACCAATTCGGAAGGGGTGGCGTATGTTTGTTAATAATCAAAAATAAAACTTTGAGCCGTGTGTTATCATGCATTCAATTGCTTTGTTGTTATCAATTAGTAATTATACCTTAAGAATTTAACTGTAGCTACAGTAACATGGTAGTCCCGTTGGTTAACAAGTTTAATAGTCGGTCACTCCTCTTCTGGTGCCCCCTCATTCGACATGGTTTGTCCGTACGCGGATATTGTTACAATCAGTGCTGGAGGCTGAAAGCACCAGCGAGCTTTCAGCTGCTCGCAGTCCTGCTCAGTCCTGCGCTGGCAACGCTGAACTGGCGGCTGCAACTGCGAGCAACTTTTTGGGGGGATTTTTCTGCTTTCCCTTTGTTGAAGATGACCTAACTTCGAAAGAGACTCTGCTGGCCAGGTAGTAGGGCATCTGTTCAGATACATGATCATTATAACTGTGTTCAGGCACGCATCGTCACGTTTCTTCTTTCACTGCTGTGAAACTTTTGTCTGATCATGCTGGGTTTCCTCTGTGACTGAAACGTTAGATGACAACCTTGTTAGGTTACTTTCAACAAATCAGAAAACGGAAATGTCTTTTTTTTTGTTGAATTACTTATAATGGCATTTTGTCAGCCAGCCTCTGCTACCTTTTAAATCAGATTAGGCACAACAACGTGCAGCGTGTGGCATGTAGCCTAGCACTCTTTGTGGATGTCCAATTATATGACTCCAGCTTAGTTATTACAACTTTTCTGGACTAAAATCAGCTGTTGTTGAGTTTACAAGTGAGTCTCATCATCTGAATGAGAAAATCTGCTGCGTTTGCTCGCCCAGTCTGACCAACCTGTTGCTGGCATTAAAACTGTCTGCTTAATAACCTGCTTTAGAGGGGGTGCACACATTAACCAAGCTCTTTGAGCCGGAAAATTCCCCTCCATCTATCAACCACGGTAATAAAGCTCAGGCTGTTGTCAAATACAGTACCCATATAGGTGGAGAGGCAGTGTGGTCGCTCTGCAGCTCATATTGACACAGATCTCCTCACCACAACCAGTGAGAATAGATTGAGAGAAGCTTGAGTGCTTTGAGTCATAAGGCCTGGTTGCATATCTCTCACCAATCTCCACCACACATCTACGTTTTTGTGTGCTCTTGAGATAGTGATCTGTAATCACTAATTGGCGGCGTGCTTTTTCCGAACTTGCTTCATCACAGGAGGTGATTTGTATTTTTTTTTTTTTTTTTTTGTTGTTTAAATTTTATGCTGAAGAGGTTGAAACTATGAGCCACTTTGTTCTTCCTCAATTTTGTTTCAGTTTTCACAGCAAAGATATAAGGCTGCATCCTTGGAGTCCAATCAAAATATCCACTGTGTTATAGTCCGTTGTTATGACTACACGACAGTCATATACACTCAATTTATTTCATTACACATATATGAAACTGAGCTTACCCACGGTGATAAGAACTGATAAGATACTGATAACATACAGAAAGAGTCTGCCCACTCAAATACCTTAACATAATTATTTATGTGTGGATATATTGGTGGCTATGTGTCTTAATGACCGGACAGGGTTCACACTCATGTTGAAGCTATTTATTGCCTTCTTAGTTCAAAATGAAAACCAATTGCACTCAGAATATGGCAGCAAAACATTAAACTGCTTATTTGTCAGTGTTGTTTCCTTTGTGGGTTAGGAAGTTACTGTTAGTGCTTATGTTTTGCCCTCTCTAATATTGCACTGCAGATGGTTGATCTTTGTGGACACAATAAACAAAATACCATGAAGAACTGGTTTGGCACCAGGGTACCCTAATTGAAAATACCTGGAAGCATTTCATTCTGCCACCATAGCGGCGGTTGTCATTGAATCGCAGGGATGGCTGACCAGTTAACTTAACAGGAAATGTCTGTAGTTGTTTCTCAAGAATCCTGGTATTGAGAAGCTCTCATAAATGCATGGTGAATTTCAAATTGGAAGTGAAGTAGAGAGCTGGGTTAACATGTAATCGCATGTCAGCCCTAGTGTCTAATTACAAAGAGGATGTTGATAAGGGTGCCTCACAAATACTGGTCAGACTCAGAGGAAACCTGTTCGGAGTATTTCTGACCTGCCTTTCCAGTTTTGGTAAGGTTATGACGATTACTCCGTGCTTTGATTTCCAAAATAAGCTGCGGAAAGGTTGCAGCTTGGTGTGAACAAGCTTCTTTTTTTTTTTTTTTTTTTTTTTTTTTTTTTAAATCTATCAAATCCTATCGTGTGAACCTGCAAATGTGTTGTATATTGTTCCTGTTGATTTTATCTGACACATGTTCTATACTGGTGCAAATACCAGAGTTTCAGAGGCTGTACAGTTTTTTGTTTTTTTTGTTTGTTTGTTTGTGTTTGTTTTTTTCCTACCTTACCTTACTTTATAAAATATAAATGTTCTACAAAAACTGTTTTATTTATTAAAATGAACCAAACTTCAAATGCATTCTGCAATAGTGTTTTATACTGTCATAACACAAACCAGCCATCTAACTATGCTCTTGCATAGTTGGTCTGTAGACTTGTTGTGGACATACTATAGACATAATTTATGGAAGCAATTAAGGCCAGTTTTTAAAGGGGATCACTCTGCACTCCAGTGTGTGCTTAAGACGCACACATTTGCAACGTCTTTGTGTTGCAGGCAAAAGGCCCTATTAGAGCCCCATTCTGTCTGTGGGCAGCTGTGTGCCTGTGTGCTGAGCAAGTCACTGGTCCATTCTCTGTCAGTGTTTGCAGCCCTCCCTCAGTCCACACACTGACACACATTCAGCCACTTCCCACCCTCTGTCAGTTTATCTCTTTTTGACTTTCTGACTCACTTTTTCAATGCTCCCTTTCTAGGTGGTGATAGTGAAGGATCATAAGTTTAAAGAAACAAAAACAAAGAAGAAGTTGGCTCTGCTGTTGGTTTTTGACTCTCAAATGAGTGACTTTATACCCTCAGGGTCTTAGTTGTATCTCCATCTGAAAAAAAGAGAAAGGACTTCACTCTCATAGATTTGTTAGTCAGAGTTTGTTTGCATACCCAGTGACTGATGGTATCAAAGTGTTGCATGCAGGAATTGTGTGTGTGCAAGTGTGCATAACATGTAGTCTTCCGAAAAACCTATAGTCTAGATGAGCCAGTGTTTTGTCTTTTGTTGCCTTGTGTCATCATAGCTCCCCTGTCATGAATGGCAGTGGTTGGCATTGTTCCATTTATTTTCCTCAGCTGCTTTGGATTCGTTTCTCCTTAAAATGTCAGCCATCACATAGCTCCTGTCTGAGTCATGCGGTGTGGAGATAGCTTTTCTGTAGATCCAGTCTGGTGAAACAATCCCCAATTGCATACCTTGAAAAAAGAGAAATGAAAGCCTCTGTTAGTATTTGGCGCAGACAGCCTAATTTGATGTATTTTTAGAACCTGTTTTCCACAGTTGTGACAACTTGAGCACCTCTTCCAAGGTATAGAACTTTTACAGTTAAATACCATGGCTTTTCCTCATACAAGCCTTACACTTAATGTGTCATATCCTCGAAAAATAGCTCTTTTTGCAAGCCTAAGCTTGGGAACAGAGCCAATGTGTGCTGACAATCCTTATTCCACAAAGAAGGCCGATTATCATGGCGACATGTGTCATAACTCCCGGCTGTAGGCCTCTACGCTATATTCGAATTGGTTCTCAGTAGTTGGGTTTGAGTCTGTCAGCATGTTTTACATACACCTGCAGGTTATTCCAAACAACAGAACAAGACTGAACACCAGCAAACAGCAAGATTTGCAACCTATTATCTTACTGGCAGCAGATCAGCTGAATCACTGCAGAATGTCAGGAAGTAGATGTAGGAAGGTGCACACGGAGATCTAAGAGAAGTATTGTAGTAGAGAAGTTTAAGCCAATCTTTACTTTGTGTGTTGGTGAGCAAACTTTCTGCTGTCGCTACTTTCTTGTTGCCCAGTACATGGACCTTATCACTACACAGTAGGGGTGTAACAATTCAGTCCAACAACAATTTGATTCAGAGTCTATCAGCAAAGATTAGAACAAATCACGCGTTCCACCCACAATTTGATATGCTGTAATTAAATTAAATCAATCCCACGAGTATAACAGCTCTATGAATGTAAAATGTAAAAAAACAACATAAATGATCAGTCATCATTGTTAAATATATGTAAACCTTTCTCTAATGGACGCGTTAAAATTTTTCAACTTCATAACACTATCCCTGTATTGCTCTGCAGAATGGATTTTATTAGCTGTGTAAGCAGTCTGTAGGTGTGTTTTTCCTCATCTCTTTATTGTAGAAATCATCATTTACAACATGTGACAAAATCAGAAAACATTTAGGCATCATAATGCAATAAGGATAGCATAACAGGCATGACTCCACTCTCAATAGGACAATACATTCACCATGACAGCAGGACATAGGGTAAATGTAGTCTGTAGGTGGTGTCTCCGTGAAAACACCCAAAATGCCACACCTTCAGTTGGCATGAATTGAAGCATTTGCGATCAAGAAGCATCTGTTTAAACCCCTACTACACACTATGCTGAGCAGTCAGAGGGTCCATATGGTGAGCTGAGCCCCCCTCATTAATGAGTGAATGGACCGATGGAATGCTACTCATAGTTTTCTTTCTGACATTGTCCCACCCATACACACACTCAACTCACCCATAATACACCTCCACAACGTGAGTAACATGCTATGTAACAGCAGAGTAATGTGACTTTATTAGTTGATTGGTAGTGACAATCTGTATAACCTCACTTGCTTACACAACATAGGAGTATAAGGGGGACCCCTTATAGAGCTGAGCAATTGCAGGGGATTGCTAGCAGTGCTGGAGGATCCCATGTAATGTATCCCTGATGGATTAAGGCTCTGGTTAGTGTGCACAGAACAGAACAGGCACTCATGGATAATAGAAGAAACCACAGACAGAAAGTCAAGGATGGGGGGGGGGTTGTGTAATTAGTGGGGTACCTGATGTACGGAGAGTCATGGCATGCGAGGGTCACTTCAGGGGGCAAGAGGCCCCACCATACCTTACTTTACTCAAACTGAAACACCTGATCCTACATCTGTCAAGTGTCTTAAGATTTCAGTTTATCAAGTCCTGGTCTGAAACACAGGAGTCGACCCCAAATACATTTCAGGCTACCTAAGTAGAGAATCTGTGTTGTGTTTGCAGGTTGCAATGACACCGTGCTGCAGCTTAGTAAACTGGCCTTGTTCAATAGTCCAGTTTCCTATAACAAACACACACACTGATAAAGAAATGATGAGCTGTTCACTTATTATTCTTTACTGGCTGGGTGATCTGCCTTTTTCACGTCACCATTTGTCACTGTTTTGTGTTTGGTTGCTATGGCTACCTATCAAATTCCTAGAAACGGTCTACTACTTAGCAACTGTTTTATGAAGTAAGTCAGAGAGAAACTGGCCCCTAGAAATATCTTTGAAAAATCTCACTGAATTAATTTTTACTTGAAAAAATACCTTTTAATGCTTGGTGTGTCTAGATAATTTGACATCACATGTTCCACATTACTTATCTGCTGTCTGGCAGTAACTGTAACAATAGAATATATGTTACGTTAACCTTATCTTAAAGCTATCGCATACAGTTTAAGTAAAACATAGGTGGAATGTGATGTTTGTTGCACTGGTTTATTGTGTTATTCTTTTTTTTTCTTGTGAAAGCATGAGTGGTCAATGAGGCATTTTATGTGAAGTTAACTTGGTGTCACAATACTTTGTGGATATCACTTGGGGTTGTCTGTTTTCATGTATTTGGCAATTAAGTCAGTGTGTTCCACACCCAATTCAGCAGCAGCATGTGACCACAAGGGAAGCACAACCCATATACTGCAAAGGGAAGTGTGTTTGCTTATGTGTGATATGCCAGTGTGTCTTCATGCCAACTAAGCAGCTAGAAGAACGCCAGTATTAACTAGACTTTCAGGTTGACTCTTGAGAAATCATTTCTTTCTTTATGAATTATGATTCCTGCTTCTTTTAATTGCAGAGCTTTTGTTGTAGGTAACCACTCCTATACCAAAGTAAAAATAAAGCGAATTATCTTTTTAAATTGCTCATTAAATAGTGTCTTTAAGTGCTGACTGTATTCATGCAGAGGTTGATGGTCACTGTCGTTGGAGAAATGTTCAGGGGAATCTGCAAAAGGATGCCAGAACCTGACTACTGACAACGCATAAAGTTTGACTGAATGAGCTCTTCATTGTTTATGTAGTTCTGAACTAGCAGTGTGATGGCGTGTTGTGTTTGGCCAGCATTCCCATGCCAATGGGTACTAGGGTGATGACCAGAGCATTCAGTGGTATGTCTTGACCTCCCTAGGACCATTTTTACGACTTCGGCCTCATTATATGAGAGAAGGGTGGCTGTGTGTTCACTCTGAATTAACAATCCACACCGCAGACTTTCACAAAAGAATGGCTCTTACTTTTATTCACCCCAGACTACAAAAAACCTGAGCGTGCAAAACGTTTCTTTTTGATGCTTTCATTTTGCTTCCCATGGCCATATCGACTACGTAAAACAGATGTCATCATCCAGTTTCTTGGACCAGAAAATATGTTCTAGCAGTGCCAGTCTGATTAGAGAAAACTGTTAAAATTTTAGTTTATCTCATATAAGGTTTTTCCACTTATCCACGTATTTCCACGTATCACCCATGCAGTAATTTGTTTGTTTGGTCCTCATCTTTTCATTAGTATGAAATTAGTTGGTTTTTCGGCTGCAGCCACCGATCAAAGTCTTGACACCAGACGCGCTCCGCACAAGTATGCAGTAACCAAAGCCAATTGGTATCGGACACCAAATAACCCTGTCACAGAACTTTAGGGGGCCCCAAATAGGCTTCTATTCATCTGCCTGTACAAATCACAGCCTGGGCAAGGAGCCATATTATCTTAGCTGCCCTTTCCAGTGCCCTCCTGAGTCACTGGCTATTGTGAGCCAAGAGCTGCTGTCTGCACCCCAGTGTACACAAATCTGACTAGAATTGCCATTCGGTTTTAAGCAACAACGGAGGATGAACCTAGAATGTTTTATAGGCCCAAACAATATCATAGTTTCCATTTAGTGATGAAACTTTCCTTCAGTTTAGTTCTAATCAAATGCGATATGACAGTTGCACAATTACAGAAACCAGATTTTGACATAAAATAGCAAAGCCAGATGTCACTCCTTCTTGTCAGGCAAGGCTCAGTAGACATTTGCTTGGGACAGGCCTTCTTGCAAGTAGGATGTATAGTAAGTTGATGACTATGACTACATGAGCCCTTCTTACTGCTGATCACAACTTGCTGGAGGGCTGTTTTTCAAACTGGAAAAACATGGCAGCTCTCCTGAAAATGTCAAATTCTGAAGGTAGAACTAGCAGTCATGTTGAAGGATCATGCTTCATTTCATATCTACAATGCCTTGTTTAAATGATTGTGTATAATATTGGGGACTATCAAGAGAGGAACAAGCCAAGTCATCATTTAAGCACTCCCCTTTGTTTGCTGATTGGTCCGGCTTTAAGATACCAACAACGATTGTCGGTGAAGGATGTAAAAATTAGCATGTGAGATTTTGGCTGGCTTCATGAGACTATATTTAACACACCACATAAAGAAAAATGTTAGTGTAGGAGTCTTGCAAACTGCTCTCTTTCTGGATTTTCTTTTTGTATGACAGCAAGTCAAACAACAAAGGTTTTTCAGCTCTGATCAGTAGAGGCTCTAAACAAGTGCTCTACAGTTCTCTCTCCATTAAGCTCTGGTTTCCCCATCATGAGGAGTCGGTTCATTAAGTAAGCATGGCTCCAGGTTTGAATTCACACTTGGTCTGCCCTCTCCCATGACCCCACTTGCCAGTCACTACACACGCACACAAGAGCTGGTTAGCATAAATAGACATGCATGTACAAACAGACATACATGCGCTCATCTCACTGTTCGAGGTGCTGTTTCAGCCCTGAAGAAACACGTCACACTTCCTCACTGCATTGCTCAAACGGCACACTGTAACAACTTTTACACATGACCATCATGCTCCTCCCACTCTAACACACACATACACACACACACACACACACACAAACCCTGCTACATTGCCGCGCCCATTACTCAGTGTCAGTCCTAATCAGTAAAGTAATCTGCAAAACTGATCAAGAAAAACATTCCCTTCTCCCCTGACTCCCACCACCACCACCAGCAGCCCCTCTTTTGCCTGCGGAGGCCCAGTTGTGCTCCACTGACTCTCCGGGATAAATGGAGATAATGGGAGTCATATGCTAGCAGTTGGTTTTGGGCAGGCCTACACGAAACATGTATAGTCTTCATGTAGTCATAGGGCTAGAGAAGAGGGAAGGGATAGAGATGGCGTAGCGAAGCAAAAAGACATGAATAGACTGGTATACAATTGCTTTATCAACCTGCCCTTCTTTTATGATGTGTCCCCTTTTTCTTCTCTGCAGAAGTTACTGTCCCACAAAATCCATTTAATACCCAGTGAACACTTGCATGCTTCTCTCTAGAGCATGTTATATAAGTGCAACAACCCTTACTTAAGATGAAACCACATGTTACACGGGCAGAATAACATAGTAGGCCTGGAAGGTCCATTAGCCTCATGTGTTGCCCCACAGCAGAAAGCAGTCATTACCCAACAGTTGACTGGGGGATCTGAACCATGCTCGTACTCTCTAATTGGATGCTGCCGGTGTGTTTGGTGGTTGGCTAATGAAGGAGAGGAGCTCAAGCCTAAGGTCACTGCAGCTATTCCACCTTTGTTTTGTTTTTTTTCTCCCATTCTAAGGATAACGAAGGCGTAACTGAACCTGCCCATCATTTAGTTAGGTCTTTCCCGTGCATTTAGTAGTATTAAAAAGGCTGAGTAGAGCAGACATGATGAGGCTCTGTGCTTTACCATCTGCGGGTGCAGGCAGTCAATGCAGCCTGTTCCTTTTCTATTCATTCTTAGCCACATCTGTAGTCATGTGATGTGAGCGATGTCTTTGCCTGGATTAGACATGTTTAGGTTCCCATATGTTCTGTGGATTATGTGGACTTAAATGTTAGTCACAGGGACAAGGAAACAATTTAGCATATGGCAGCATGTTTTGTTTACAAAGACAATATCTTTATAGGCGTGGAGCAATATGGAGAACTGAGTTGCTGTAAGATCAGGATGTTGAATGGAAAAACATAAGTCAGCACTCCTTTTTCTCAACTATATGGGCAAATATGCTAAAGCTGTAAAATTAAAACAGTTCATTTAACAGTTCACAGTTTCATTTAAAGATCGCCTCCAGACATGCTTTAATATAAAAAAAAAATTCTGCTGGGAATAATAATGTGTGTCTGATATGTTTTTTCCACAAAAGAGTTCAATTACCTAGTTAGAAATTCTCCTTCTCCCTCATTAAAGAATCCAGAATCTGTGAATGAAGCTAGCTCCAAGTGAAATAACAATAAACAAAACATATTTTTGAGTAGAGGGGGACTGCTCTTATTAGACTTCCTTCCAGCACCATGAGCTCTTCACATAGGGAATATATGCTTGTCTTGTCTGCCAGCCAGACACACCCTAAAGCTGGATTTTATTATTTATTTATTTTTGTCAAAAACTGGAAAATATCTGGTTTGCAATGTTCTGTTGTGATGAGATACCACCACGTCCTAAATATAAACCAGTATGTCAGTATTTAAATGAGTATTTACATTTCTCTCTCACTCGTCTCTTTCCGTCAACACAGGGATCGACTGAAGTGTTAGAGACACCCTTCTACCTCCACCATCGCCACCATCATCAGCACTTGAGGGCTGCACTGCAGATGGGAGGTCACCAGCCCGTCGTCTGTTTCGCCCAAATGCCCTCTGTTCTACCCTCCACCCTCATCTAAGATGGCTGCCTGTGGCTTTCTTCTGCATCAGAACAGACTGGAGCAGAGCTGCCTGTTACCATGGTGATCATTTTCTTGAAAACACTGGAAAAGAAGAAGGGTGTCGATGATGTAAGGTGCAAGAACATCGAGAGACGGCTGGTGAGAGAGAGTTAACCTCTTGAGTTTCATACAAGGCAAATTGGTTAACTGTTTTTGCAGTTAAGGATCTGCACAGTGTTTCACATGTTAGGCAGTAGTCATGAGTGTATAACCAAATGCCACCTCTAGTCACGTATACTCATTTGCACAATGCGAGTAGGCATGCCAGACCACAATCTAGTAGCTTGTTCACAATGGAGTGAGTCATTTTATCTTTAGCTGTCGGTAATGTCACACTGAAATGAAAACTGAGCTTTTTCTTTTTATTGGCTGTTTTACCCTTAGCCAGATAAAAAGATGCATATCAATTTCATCTTGGTGCGTTCAGTCCAGGATGTGTTTAGCCTTGCTTAACACAAAGATTTAAAGCAGGGGAAAAAGCTAGCCTAACGTAGCTCAATCCAATGTCAAGATATACATGTGATGTGTATTTAACACTTGTAAAACAGAAAATGAAACAAAATATTGTGGTTTAAGAAGGAGTAAGCTTACACCTCAAAAGTCTTGCCCAATGGGGATGCCACATAGTATGTTAACATGTATGTTTGAAGTTTCTTGGAGTATTTGGAATACATGTTTTTACAGAAAAGTAAGCACAAAAATGTAATCAGAAGAAAACATTTGTGCTAAGATAGGCTAAATGTCTCTACACTTTGGTTTCAGTTAAAGTACAGAGAATTTCTAAAAATGAATTTATTCATTTTATTTTATCTCAACACTCCGTTTAGACAGCACAACATAGTGGATGAGATAAAATTTGTAATCCGATCAAAGTGTTCACTCTTCTGCTGTTATCTCACTGCCTCTATGAAATCTTAGATTTTGTAATTATTAACATCAAGATGTCTTTGGTGCAAAAAGTCCAGGAAGCAAATAGCTGATCATTTTTAGCATGCAGGCCAACAAGCCTTGCAAATGGGTTTCTATTGTTTTCCCTGTATCCTACCTTGAGAGCCTTGACCATAAACTAAATCAGCCAATATATGAAGGCTTTTGGACAGTTTAGTTGGTTGTATACCAAGCTTAATATTACCTTTTCACTCATCAGTTAACCTTGTTAAAGGCCTGAGGTTTTCATGTAGTAATTTTTTATTTAATCGTGTTCTGCAACACAATAACCTTTTTAATTCTTGTATCTTAGAAAACATTTATTGTTGTGGTAATAACCTCTAGGTGAGTCAGAGCAATGTATCATTGCATTTTCCCTTTTGTGTGTAGACAGCCACCACCCTGTTGTAAGAAGTGAACTGTGAGAGAGGATAGGTGTCTGATTAGAAGATAGGCGTGTGTGCACAACGTTTTTTTATACTCCCCATAATACATTTGTTCTTTAGAAAAACTAGAGTATAAAACAGGCATGTTGTGAAGTTTGTTAATATGGCTCTCTACAGTAAAAGTTAAAGTAAATTTTGACACCAACTGTGTTATGAGTTGTTTTTTTTTGTATCTGGACTAAAAGAATAATATGTCTTTAGTTAAGAAATGTGCATTGTATTACACATATGATGAGGACAGGTTGGGAGTTTAAACAAGTGTTAGCATAGAGTAGCAGTTTCTTTTAGTTTTTAGCCTTTTGCTAAGCTAGGCTTAGCCCAGTGGTGGAAGAAGTATTCAGTAAAAGTGGCAATACCACAATATAAAAGTAGTCTGTATACACGTAAATCTCTTGCATTCAAAATGTTAACTTAAACCTGGTTAAGTATGTCCAGTGGTACTAACCGTGCAGAGATGAAATTGGTATTGACCTTCTCATTTGATTGTGGTTTGAGTGCAAAAATGTTGGACTTTTGATACCCACTTGCTGGTTTATTTTGTATCTTTCTGATTGTCGGTCCATATCCTCCACAGCGTGACCTCCACACCATGAGCAGAGGGACCACCCTCTTCTCCCGTGGAACTGTGGGTGAGTTAACTCCATTTATGTCTTTCTGTTTGTCTTTCCTCCTTTGCTTCCTCTTTCATGCAGTAAAAAGTCTCATGTTCCTTCCCTCTGCATTCACTAAAAATATGGACAGTAACAATGGTTGAGGTGGGATCCTTTTGTCATAACATAATTTCACAAATGTAATAGCATAATGGATCACCCGTTTTAATCCCTTGATAAGTTGTGCCATCAAGGTCAGCGACCCCCACTACAACCATCTCACTGTTTATCACCCCTGTCGCACTCGGTCTCTCACTTCTCCCTTTCTCTGTCTGTCACTCATCCCCCTCTCATGACCAGGGTGCACCTGCCTACACACAACGTTGCACACCACTCTCATGGGAGTGAACTATAATTGAATATGCTGTTGCCTATGTCAACAATTTCCCTTTGGCTCTGTCAGAGTTGCAGTAATTACCCCCTGTGTTAAGACATGCTACTGTTAATACATATACCTGCTATCACTCACTATTCTCTTTTTGTTTTTGCGGGGGAGACGTAGTGACGTCACAGGGAGGTGCTTGGCTTACTGTTGACATTAACATTGTTTAGCATGTCTTGTTAGTTCAACCAGCACTTTGTCTCTTGCTTTTAAAGGGTGGCCATTTGAAGTTCATCTCTTTCTCCCTTTGTGAAGTTGTTTTCCTAACATTCCTGTCAGGTCGTCACTGTAGCCCCCGTACATTGTTTGTCCGCCCAAAACAATGACTCCCGTCCACAAGCCTGTGAGAGAGCATGCCAAAATTGGAGAAAAGCATCCAAAAGGACAGGATCTGGATCAGCAAGGGGCCCTTTTTGCCAAAAGCTTCGATAGAGTCACGACTTAACCACTTGACTTAGTAGCTCAAGTCACTTTGGCACTTTACTGTAGGTGTATTATCTCCCACAACTGTGTAATAGACTCTTTTGTGCGGATGGTGAGACAGCTGGGAAGTCCTACTGCGTTCCGAAGCATATCGTGCTAAATGCTTGACTAATTGGAGTGAATTGCCAACTGTTGCACTGGCTGATTCTTATCGTATTATGTATTTCTTGTTTTTCAAATCAGCATTCTTGCAGGTCCAGGTTTTAATAGTCAGGAGTGTGGATGTTTGTCTGTAGCCTCAGCAACCATAACATTTGGTGGACTGACAGTCAGATTTCATTGGTGATCTAGGAGTTCTACCATAGACAATTTTATTTTGTTTTTATTATTTATAAGTGTATGATGAACTTACAGCTGAGGTTTCGCTGCATGTGTATGTGAAACATAATCAGACATTGCACATAGTGATCTTGTTGAGTCATACTGTCGGCTACTAAACCATACAGTATATCATAATGAGCACTACCAAATTCTTCATAAAAAAACAACCATCTTCTTCAGACTTATAAAACATTGATTTCTTAAAATGCATTGAGTGTCAGTTTTAAAGTACCTCTGTGCTTGCAGAAAGTTACATCTTGCTGTCAGTTTTTTCAGCTTTCAATACAGTTACGCATGAGCAGCACTGCTTTGAACTGTGCAGCTGCAGTGTCATTTCCTCTAGGCTTAATCCTGCCATTTATTTAAAGATAAGTGACTGATAATTTGTTTTAAATGCAACAAAGCTCATGATTTTCTGCTTTCTGTTCTTGTGTAACAGCTCTAAATGACTTTTTCTTTCCTGCTGTAGTTACCAGACAATAATCTGCCCTTTGTCTTCCAAACTTTTTTGGTTGTCCTTACAGCGACCATTCCCTCTTGCCTTTAGCTTATTTCTGTTTGCTTGCGCCTTTGTGTCTGTGTGGTTAAGGATTAAATGTTCCTTTCAGCTATTATTGCCTTCCTTTAAGCTAAAATGTATCATGCTGTAATTAACATAATGCAAGTTTTTCTCATTATTAGCTGCCGATAGAGACTGCTAAAAAGGACTGCTATCGGGGTCAATGAGAGTGAGTTTGTATGTTTTGAATATTGCAGAGGCAGATAGGTGGCTGGATCTAGGTCAAAGCTGTGCAATCCAGCAGAGAGCTCCCTGCCAGTCTGGTGCCAGTCTGGAGAGCCTGTTGGATGTGATGCCTGAGCCGGGGAGCTGGCACTGGGCCAAGGAGCCAGGCAGCGCCACAGCAATCACCAGTCTGATAAGAGATCTCCACCTTGGTGACGGCAGCGTGACCAGCCCCCACTCCCACACCACGTCCACCACTGCACACTACACCACTACAGCTACCAGCCAAGCTCCTGCGGCACCCCCGAGCAAACGCCAGTGTCGCTCCCTCTCGTTCTCTGATGAATTCAGCTGGTCCCGCTCATCTTGGAGGCCCCAAGGCTCCCGGGTGTGGACAACGGTGGAGAAACGAAGGTGCCACAGTGGAGGTAGTGTCCGAGGAGGAGGGGGTTTCTCCAACGGTCCTTTTCCCACCATGCAGCGTAGCTCCAGCTTCAGTTTGCCCTCACGCTCCTGCATCCCTTCAGATGGAGCCCTGGACCTGCCATTCTTCAACCAGCGACTGCCTCTCCACCCTCAATTCACTGCCTCTCCAGTCTCCCCTACCTCTCCTTCCTCGCATCATCACCACTCCCACCATCACCACTTCCTCAGGCCTCTCTCCCTCTCCCATGAGCAGATCAGCCTGCCAGAGCTCCAGAGGGAAGAGGCATCAGAGGCCAGCTCTCCAGACTCCACCCCGGAATTGGGGAGGCGAGCGGGCCAGAGAGCCAGGGGCACGGGGTGTCTGTCTCGGAGTAGGTCCCAGCCCTGTGTGCTAAACGACAAAAAGATTGGTATGAAGCGCAGGAGACCAGAAGATGCGCAGGAGCAGCGGCCCTCCCTGGACCTGGCAAAGATGACTCAGGTTAGCTGAAAATCTTGAACACATATTTACAGGCACAGACAAGCACACACACTCACTCACTTTCATTTGAATGCATGTTATTGTAATTTCATTTAACAGAGTTTAGTATCACTGTTGTTCACTGATTAAACATAAATCATCTTATTTCTAATCTTGTTTTAATGCTGCAAAATGTCCTCTATTGCATTTAGTTCAGTCCTGACCAGGACCAAATGTACTTACCACACAGACCCACACAGACAAATACCTTTTTGTACTTAGACCAAGGGGAAGTTCAAGAGATCCTCAAACATAACTGGGCCAATCTCTCTCTGAGTCTGATCAGAGACTGGATTAAATCAAGTTGAATGAAGTTTTCTGGGTCGTCGGTCCAAGGCTTCAGGGCTAAGTGATCTCAGGCCTCCCTCCTTCCAGCTCAGGGAGTGGTGCTTACTAAAGAAGCATACCTCATGTTCGGTCACGCTGCCTAGTGCCACGCTCTAGCAAGCCCGGCTCCGGTTTATCATTTCATTTACTCTGTTGGGTAAACAGCCCATCCAAAGGTTAGATGCCTCACCATTCGTTTGCTTCTTCTCTGCAACTTCTACCCCGTGTTTCCATCTTTCATTCCCTGTACTGCTTAATCCCTTTCTTTTGCACTTTGTCTACTATCAGCCAGTTAGAGCAAGCAAAGCTGATTAATAGTCGGGATATTTGGATGCACAGTACTCCGAATTGCTTTCCCCACGACAGGAGTTTGTTCTTTTGTAAGGTCAGATGAAGCAGTGGAACAGCCAGAGAGTATAAATGACCCCTGGACAAACCCAAACCCAAAATAGAACTGTACAAGTATTTTAATGACATGGACTGTTTTGATGCTTGGCAGTGCTCTGATGTTTTTACAGAGCCCAGAAAGATCTTGATTTGATTCTTCATATCACATCCTGCTAAATGATTTATTTGAATGCTCTTGAAATTCTGCACAGAAGCTTTAGCACCAACAGCAGCCACTGATACCAAAGCCAACCTGAACTCAGACACGATGTAATGACTCAGAACTCGGATTATAGACCATGTCCGTATACCACTGCTTTCCTGCACTTATATCATTCATATGATGCGCTAAAATCTTCCTTCATCATACCTCCTATCACGGAAATATTGTAATCCTCTACCCTCCCTTCCACTTCCCAAAGATTTGCGTTCCCAGCCAGTCACCCTCAGGACCTAGCCAGGGTTGGATAAACAAGGCTTTGGTAATGGAGAGTAGCGAGCGTGTTTCCTCTAGTCATGCCAGTTGCTAAAAGGGGAAAATCAAGCACAATGCTCGGACATATACTCAGAGATACACAAACGCACACATGGAGTCAGTTTTACGTTACCTCTGGTTGCAGCCATGCTCGAATGCAGGAGCAGACCTCTGCAGATGATTGCAGACATAGTATCTGTTCTCAGCGGTTAACAGGCAGGGGCATTGTTTTGAACCGACTTGCATGATTGCATGTACTCAGCACTGTTGAAAGGAGTCAGGTAGTGCAGGTTAGATGGGTCATTTCAGATCTACTGTTACTGTGTTTGCCTTCTCACTCTTGCATGCCTGGAGTGAGGAAAGTAAGCATACAGTATCATTTAGAACACATTTACTGTGTCACTTCGCTTTTTCTTCTTACGCTATTCAGACTTAACTTGATGTTAGTCTTTTTGTCAATTACCAGTCCATGTCAAAGGCTGCATCTAGTTAGCCTAAACAAGCAGGGTTGTATTATGTCAAGCTAAATTAAGTAACCCGAAACTCCCAGAAGCACCCACTGAAGATTCACATAGTTGTCATAGGTTAACAAGGTGGTTTGTCTCAGTGAGAGCCAAGGGAAAGCTAGTAGCTGGCAAACTGTCTGGAAAAGGAAGTGATAATGTGGAAACGCAGGGCTGGTTACAACCTGCGTCTGTTCTAGTGAGGACAGCACATAAGAATTACAGTCAGGGTTGGGAACAGATGAGATTTTCACCCCTCTTATGGGAACTTGGTTCTTTGCGTGATTTGTGGAAGGGATTTGTACCTGCCGTCATAAATGTCAGAATCACATTGCATAATATGCAATATGCCAGATATTATCTGGCATTTGACTGTTTTACTTCAGCTGTTTCTGGGCAAACTTGATGTGTGAACTGACTGCTGACAGTCTGCGTGATTATAAATGACGCTCTTTCTCCTTCCCTGGCTACGCACACACACTTTCTTCCGCTCATTCCAAAGATGTGGGTAGGTCTTCATCACAACATTCTCAGGCTGAAAAGGCATCCCACGCAGCCCTGCCTTAAGGTGTAAATCAAGAGTTATTACTTCTCACACCTACACACACTTGCCACCATACCTCCTCCATTTTATAGGTGTGTGGATGAGTAATACGGTCTAAAATCCAGGTAAAGGAAAAACAAAAGTAGTCTGTGCATATTTATCTCAGAAAATGTTGTAATTGCCAGGTGACATTCATCTGCAAAAAGAGCGAAAGAGCATCTTGTCTTCAGTTTGGACTATCCAAACGCAGAGGTTTGTTGTAAAGTCTGCTGGAGGTTCAGGGGGTTAAGGATTGTGAGGGTCAACATGTAACAAGTCCATAGTGTGTGTTGTCAGTGGAACATGGTGTAATTTGGCCTCTAGATCCCTTAGCCACGTCAATGAAGGCGGGTGTGAATTCTGGGGATGCATGTCATGCTAATCGGCTATAGCTCGACCACCAGAGGGATTTACGTGCGGCCACCCCCATAATTCCTCGAATATCCTTCCTGTCAGCCGTATATATCTGCTCACTCCTCTGTCCACTGCCTCATTTTTATCCCTGGCTGCCCTTCCACCTTGGCCCTTCATTGTTTTTTCCTCTGCATAGTGGGTGTAGTGAGCTGTCAGACGGGGAATGTTATCTCTTGATTCTAGGTCACTTGCTGAATGATTGGTGATGCAGTTCACACTTTGCTTTAGAGGAGATGGCCTGTGTGAGGCCAGTCTGGCCACTTTGATTGGGATTGTTTTATGTCTGTGTCATCTTTGTACCCCAGTTGACAAGTACAGTTGGGTCATTGTACATTTTGAAGAAAAATTACAGGCTAGCTTGGCTGTGTTAGCCGTAGAGGTGGTAAAAGGGGACATGTTGTGCAAATGCTTGAATGTGTGTGCATTCAGGAGAGAAATAGCAAGGTGAAGAAAGGGGGTATTATTTCTGCAGGGAAGCTGGCAGACAAACTCCTCACTCCTCTCTATTAATATCTTCTCGCTGGCCCAAGTTCGAGCTGCTCTGCTTGTCCCCTCCTCTCTCCATTCCTGGAGTGGCAGACATGGTGATCATAGCTGAGCGCCAAGCCCCGCAGGCTTATGGGAACACCTAGGTGGGCGCATTGAGGTGCAGTGCTTGCCATGTATAATGACATGTTGTGACTTGTCCCAAAGGCACTCTGTAAAGCATCACCAAACGCCAGTGTGCAGTCTCACATTTTACCTCTGCTTGTTCAACCATTGCTCCAACTTGACATAGTTATCTTTTTACATCTTACCCCTCTAGGTATTTGCACGTATCTGCCATGCATTCTCTCTGTGGTACATTGAGTGAATAGCGGACGAGTACACAAATAAAGCAAAGGCGTTTACACACAGACAGCAACACAGATAATTGATGCAGAGTAGTGCAAGTATGTAGCCTGGCTGTCAGGAATGAGTTAAGTTCTCCTGTCTTCATTTGCACCCATTTCCTCTCTTTTGTTTTACAGTTGTTTGCTGTTGGAAGTTGGTTTTCCTGTCTTCCTCAGAGCAGTTTGTCACTTGATGTTGTTTTGATGTTGTCTGACCTAATTTCAGCACAGAGCTAATCCAAAGGAATTTACTCATGTTTTGAATTTGTACATAAAGTCTGTGTGTGTGTGTGTGTGTGTGTGTGTGTACACTCTCTTTATATGTATGCTTATTTGTGTGTGTGTGTGTGTGTGTGTGTGTTTCTAGTCAAGTTCACAGCAGGTCGTTTGCCAGAGTACTTAGCAGGTTGGTGTTTGTTGTTTACCCTAATTATCAGGAGTATATTTGCCTAGCCTCTTGGCTTGTGCTTGTGCTGCTCCCGCAGCAGCTGCCTTTTGATTCAAATGTTGTAGATAATGTCTTTTAAAGTGGAGGTTCTGGTTGTGTTGATCATGGTTTGGAATAATGGATAATGTCCACCAGAATATCAGTTATGTGTATAAAACCGTGTAAAAAGTTTTCTGTTACAGAGTAATCCAGTGGATCTCATGATTTGGAATAAAGTTATAATCCTTAAGATTTTCATTATATTATACCCCATTTTGAGAGTATCTATGGCCAGAATTTTTTTCTCAGTATATTTGCATTCTGTCTTTGCATCTATTTGTTGCATAATACATGCGTGTACTGGATGCGATGTGTGAGACAAAAGCCGGTGCATGTGTGCGTTTCACGTAATGCAGAAGTCAACATTCAAACATGAGTTTAGTATCACCGTGTCGAACGACATTGTTGACCTCTGTCCTCTGTCTTGTTTATTAAAATGGTTCACGGTTTGTTTGGCTGCGTTGTAAACGGATACAAGAGTTGCTCTCCTTCTTTTGCGTTTGTGGCGTGTTTGCTGCCCCTGGCTCTCAAACACCTCTGGGACCTGTACTACTAAAGCACACTTCCCAAATCAACTAGCATTGAAAATTCAAAGGAGCACTCCACCGAGGTTACACACGAGGTTCACTTTACTCGTCATGAGGAGTACCACTCAGCCAGTGAAAACAGTAATATAATGTCGTCTGAGCCTCTGTAGGACCTTTCCAAAGTTTCGGCTTTGGCTCAAGACTTAACAAATTTAACAAAAAGCATTACAAAAAGGAGGTGAGGGGTTTGAAAGCTGTGGGCAGTTAGAAGGAAGTGTGGGTTTAATTAAAGAAGTTTCATTTGGGGAAATGTACTATCCATTGTTTTTGGAATTTGATACCTGATGCTAATGACTAAAAGTCACAATTTCATGGCCTCTGTTGCTTCAGTTTTGACCGTTCTTTTTAAAATGTTTATGTGAGTCCCCCAACTTTATGGAAGTGTATTACTTAATTGCTGGCGTACTCCTTTAAGGATCAACTTTAAAGTGCTAATATTTTAGTCAGTAAATGATTAGATTACGAAAGTAACCAACTCCTAGTTATGACAGTGGGTTTAGTGAGACATGACAGCACGAGGTTAGAGAGACCTCGTGTGTGTGTGTGTGTGTGGTAATTGTGAATATGGTTTGGATGTATTCCATCTGGTTGGGGGTTCAAGTGAAAGAGGGGGAAAAAAACACACACACAGGCAAAGCTGGGTACACAGCAGAAATCCAACCCTGCTCCCCCAACCTACCACCACACCCACCCAAATCCCAGTCAGCCTCGGTAGGTTTTATAGAAAGCATATTGTGGAGACGCTGCCTCTCCCCCTCCTTTCTCTCTTCCTTTTCGTCTCCTCCTCTGCTGTGATAATTAGTAGTGGGGTAATACCGGGGGTTGAACAGAGAGAGCGAGGGCTCAGAAATCCCCTTTTCCACTCCAGTGGGGTAACTACAGCAAAGGCCTCCCACTCCTCACATGATCACCTCAAGCGTTTGCAGATGAAGTGTCCTGTGTTTGAGCAGCTTACATGTAAAGTTAATCCAGCAAACCTTAAACTCAGACAGCCAAAATCCTGCGTTATAGTTTTCTTTTGGACCGTGCTAAATCAGGGCACGGAAAAAAAGTGAGCCTGCTAAAGAGAGACTCCCAGCTCATGTAGCAGGAAAAGCAATGTCCTAACACACTAGGGAACATTAGAGGTGTCTGTCATGTAAGCCAAGGCTCTATAGAGAAAACCTCATCTCTATTCACCTCCTTGCCTCCAACATCTGCTGCTGGGGCACTCCAGAGATCATTAACCCCTTCACTGCGCTGCACGGCTGCCTTTCTTTGTTGGAGAGAGGAATTCAGGGTGGACAGGGAGTATGAAAGCAAACTGGGAGACAACTTCCTAGTGAATTAAATCTCTCAAGGTCAAGTGTTGAGAGCAAAAACACAGGCAGTTGTTCACACACAGATTCTCCTTGACTCTCCCTAGGGTGCAGAACTTCAAAACATCATAACAACTGTGAATAACAATGGCTTAAACAAGAAATGTCCTCCACTATACAGGTTTGGGTTCCCAGTCATGCCTTATGTGTTTCACAGTGGCTTCCACAGTGATAAATAGGCCCAGAGCACAGATTGAAACAAGATACCTTTTGTGGTTTGCAACTCATCTCAGTGTTTGGGATGTTTTTCTCAACCCAGAAGGGTTAGAATTTGTGTACGTTCTTCGATGACTTGTGTGTGTACTCGTGTTTACATGTTCACATGCCGTCAATGAAAGGGAAGCTTTTGGCTGCCCAAACTGAAACCCAATCTCAAACTGACATGCTGTAAAAACCCTGAGCTCGAATTCCCCCTGACAAACAGTTCTACTTTTATAGCCTCATTAGAGTGAAGCCAGAATGTGAACATAAGCTAAGGTGCACAAACCAACATCTATTTTTCCTCTTTGTCTCCTCTATACAGAAACTTCAGACTTTTCAGAGCTTGAGCTGCCCCGGATTCTCGGCCACCGATGGCTGCCAATCAAGCTTGCCCCCTCCCACATTTGAACCCTCCGGCCAAACAGATTCAGACTTCACTGCTGTGTCTGAGCTTGGACTGGAGTCACGGCAGGAAGTGGCAGGAGATGACGAGGAAGAGGATTCATCCTACGAGGAGCTGGATAGCGACTCGGTTTGTAGCGTGGACTCGCGGCCCGGGTCCCCTGTAGGCATCATGGGCGGTAAATGCACCCTCTGGAAGGGTGATTGTGGGACACAGAGGGACATTTTCCAGCTGGGGGGAGAGCTGGATCTTGACCAGATTGAGAGAAACTGAACATTTTATAGGAGATTTTAAAAGACTGTCTGGACTGTTATAGAGAGTTATTGGGACATTGATGATGTACCAAGAGATGACTATTACAAAGGGCTGTGAGAAAAAGAGTGGTGGATGTTTTTGTCAACTCCAAAAGGGAAAGACAAGGGAAGCGATGTAGACTATAAAGCATTAGGTATGTTGTTAACAGCTGGCTTCTTAATGACACATTTGCCTTGAACATTCTTACTGTTTGAATCAAAAAGCAGTGACCTTAGTTGTTTTTTATTGGGTATTCAGCTTAACTCAGGAGTAGGAAAGTGAGGGTTAGTCTTAAAAAACAAAACAAAAAAACAAAAAAAACCCAGCCCCCACTGTCTTTTCAACCTGATGACCTTTCCAAAGTCAGTTAACCTTAGATTTTGTAGTACTGTAGCAGTAGCTGGGCTCTCCTGTATTAAGCTCGAGTTTTGTTTTGTTTTGTTTTTTCAGAGTAAGTGGGGGCGGTAAGGATGGGGTGAAACAGGGAGGAGTAAATAACAGGAAGAAGTATCTTCTCACAGACTTGCCTTTGACCTTCATCTTATGTGATTGTGCAGACATGTAAATCAGATTTCTTCACTGAATGTAGGCTCAATAAGCTTTATGAAGAGTTCGGAAAATGACAGTGCCTTCTTTTGGATGCTTGCTCTCCCTGTTTTCTTCAAGAAACTAGCCTCAATCGAAGCCACCTTTTCTGACCTTTTTTGTAGGTTCTTAATATGCAAATTGTATATTTGAATTCAACACTGAATCTCAAGTTTTCAGTTCTAATATCAATGTATATTTTTCTAAATAACTGTTTTTATGAGCTGTTTGTGAAGGAGCAAGAATACAAGGCCTTTCTTCTAACAGAATGGATATGAAATAAACGTACAACCTTATTAATGAATGCTTTGTACTTTAAGCAAGATTGCTGTGGAAGACAAGAGTTCATTTTGACACATCAAAGGTCTGAATAAGCTGCAAAAGTTTCCAGATACTCTTTAGAAGTTGTACTCGCTCCCCCACACTCACTTCCTGCATCACATTTCAGAACCATTTTATTGAAGCTCACTCATTCAAACTTCATTGTTTTGAATGTCCACATGCATTTTTGATGCCCTTGGTTTATGGAGCAAACTAGTTGGCTATTTTCCTTTCACAGTGGATACCTGAGCTATTTACAGCTTTTGATGAATGTAGCAGGTTAGGTAAACATCTGTGTAATGCCCCTATGTTGCCCACAAGTCGCAAACAAACTAGCAGGAAGTCTAGACATGGAATATCCCTGGCCGGTAACCCAGCAGTGACCAGAGGAGGTGATGTCAGGAAAAAATGTCCCGGGACCTGAGAGGCAGACAGGCAGACATGTCGGCCGGGCAAGTTGGTTCCTCCCTGGGATTTCCTATCATGTCTGTCCAAGTCGCTGAAACAAACTCTAAGCACCTGCCACCTTTTTATAAGCCTTACTTCTAATAGGGGTCTCTCTTTAAACTGTATTAAAGGCGTGTGTTGTCATTATTATTGGCCTCCGGGGAGGCTGATTGCTGAAATAAAGTGATAGGACATATTGTTTTTTCCGACTAGGGGAGGAAAGCCCTGGCTGCAGAACAGTGTTTACGTCCAAAACAGGATATTCCAGCCAGTTGCAGTTTTTCCTTCGATCTTGGCCTTGAAGGAAGGTGAACTCCAACATCTCTACCCTGAGGAGTTGGGTTACACAAACGCACACCCAAACATGTACAACACACACACTCATTCAAAGGCCCTGAAATGGATACTGAGTGTACTAGGCTTGTGAATGCAGAAAACCTGTCACCTGGCCTTGGAAAACTATATTAGCTGTCACTTTTCCTTCTTTTTCATTACCAGTGGGTGAGTTTGTCTTTCTGTCTCTAGATGTTGTAAGAATAAGGATGATTTGATGAAAAGAAGGACAGAGGGCTCAAATTTAGAGGATGGGAAAACAAAAACAGGCATAAGCTGGTGACATCTGTTCACACCTCATTTCTTTAAGTTGACACAAAAGGCTGGAAACACAAAATCCTGTTGCCATCAACAGTTAGTCTGGTTTGCTCACTGCTCCCAAAGGTCAGTAAACCAAACACACACACACGTTTCCTCTCTGGCAGGAAGTTGCAGGCTAAGCGGGGGAGAGAGTTAATATCTGAGGTAAAAGCGCTATAAATAGGGAGCATTGTAGGTGGCTGGCAAATGTAGACATTGGACAGAGGGAGACAGGAAAGGCCGTGTTACATAAATTTACAGCGCCCTGGACTGTACCACCTCGATTACATGTGAGAAAACATTGGCTGCGTTTTCAAGGAAGGCTGTGTTTTACACTGTCAGCAAAATAACTTGAACTTGAATCACTTTTTCTTCAGCCTTTTAAGGTGTAATCTAGTGTTTATGTCCAGCTGAGTGGGAATCATGCTTGCATCTTAGCTTTCTTTATGTTCTTATGAAATACTGATAAGTTTAGGCCCTCTGAGTCTCATCTTCTCCTCAGGCTGAACTTGTTTGTGTTTGGGTTGAAGGTTGTTCTTTTTGTTGTTCAGGGAAAATTGACAGTACAGATGGGCTGTCAAACAACAACAGGGGAGATAACACATAGTATATACTGTAAGTGAGCCTAAGAAGAGCAGGAACAGAGAGCAAATAAAGAGCCAAAGAAACAAAAAAACAGTACAAAAACAAAAATACATAAAGACACATAAAAGCAAGATAATTACAATAGTTTAATTAATAACGTATGTGGTGGTGGAAGTTTTTAGTATCAGTACTAATGTCAATAAGATAATTTACCAAAAAAATGGATCTGTCTCACATTAGACAACGTGCATGCACTAATTTGCTTCTCTGCTGCTGTTGTGTGCGTGCATGCAATGAACTGTCCTGTGTTGTGGTTAAGTAATTATCAGAGAATATTACGAAGAAATGCTTAATGTTAAATAATGGCAATAAAACAAACAAAAGAGAAAGAAAGTCAGTTGAAAAAGCAATAATTACATGAAAGTTGCTCTCAAGTACGCATTGCTTCTTTGTTCAGGAGTCATGAGACAAAAATGCTGAGAACCGCTCCTCCAGCTTACTGAAGGTACATTTTGTGCTTTAGGTTGGACAAATTAATCTTCCTGTCCAGGACAGCTGCCTCTATCTGGGTCTACATGTGTACTTGTTAGTGCGTACTTGTTATGTGTGTTAGGAGACACCAATCGTAGTTAGACAGGTGGCCGGCAGTGTCACATGTCACTGATTGACTAATTCTCCACTCAAAGGTGATAGAGTGCAACCCAACACTTTGCCACTATGGCTCAGAATCAGGTTAAGTTACATACATGAATGCTGTGCCCTCCCCTCCACCTCTGCATCTCAGTGTGATTTACATCTTCATAATATGCTGTAATGACTGGTTGTGTTATATGCCAGCCACCCAAGAGTACCTGGAAAGTACATGCCTGGCTTTTTAAATATATATATATTTTAAAATTTTATAGATATTTCTGACATTACATAAGCAAGTCACATATGTTAAAGCCACTATGCTCCCTGTTGGCTCTGATGGAGGAAAGGCTCATTTCTCTTGAAGAGTTATTCTTGTAGGAAATACATGAAATCCCACAATGAGTTGAAATCTCACAAGGAGTTTTCAATTGGATCCATGGGCTGGAAAACAATTCAAGAACAATAAACAGTTAAAGTTAATATGTTTATATAATGGCGTGAATAAGGATAACTATTAGTCCTCTGTTTTGTCTCCTGCAGCAGCTAATAACTTGGCCAACAGAACAACAGACACTTTTGCTTTTTAAATCGTCAGCTATAAACACTTTGCTTTATTTGGATGATATTTTCCATCAGCATCATTAATTACTGTACTTATGATGCAAAATGTCTCTACAAAGAGAGTAGCCTTATCCTTGCAGCTCTCAGATGTCAGAAGAGAGAGTGAGATAGTGATGGGCAGCTGATGGGCGTCACCTGAACAGTACATGTTGTTGACTTGACCGAGATAAACCCTGGAAAACCCAGAATTCACTCTGTAGCACTGCTCGTAAATCGTGCTCAGTTTATGGGGAGCAGATGGCAACATTGTTTGGTGTTGATGTGCTTTGCGGTATTCACAGCAACTCATTCAAATCAAGTGTTTCTCAAAGGACTGGTGCTGCCAGCCCGACTGAGTGCTCTCCTGTTACAAGAAAAACGAGTGCCATAGGACCACAGACTATTTGACAACACATATGCTGCCAAGCATTTATTCCATTTTGGAAATGTGTTGCCATGCCACCCAAACATTTCCCATTCTGTGTGTGCTGCAGCTGAGTATGTGTATTACAGAATATGGGAGAGAGGAAAGTGGGAGAAGGGCAGTTTTACTCAGTGGAAGGACACGTGCTGAGAGAGAGGAAACACATGCCCCCTTTTTTTTCTATGAATCCTTTTTCTTTTGTAAGCAAAAGGGTAGTACACACAGGAGACTGGCTGTTGACTTGCTACATACACAGTGATGACTGAGTGCCAAACAATGGGCGACTGAAATAGACATGTTGTTGCAACGGCTGGTCTACATCCACCCATCACACCAGTCACATCTGGATCGATTAGTGCTGCCTGTAACTGCTGGCCTACTGGTCCGAATCCAGAGTGGCTGCTTCTAATAAATTAACATGAAAAATCAACCATGTAGTCAGTGAATATCTGCAGAAAATAACAGTAAATAACAGTTTCTAAGGAAAAACATAAAACAAATTAACACAGCTGGTCTGTGACAAATATGGCATTTGTCTGTCTGTCAACAAATAATACCTAATTGCCTTTACACTACAGCTTCATTTGTATGTAGCAGCTCAAATAACCGTTTCCATAAAATTGCAATACACATAGTGCACATTTAAATACCTGGATCATGCAAAATCATGGGTAAACAGATCTGTATTACTGTTCTCTATAAAAGCCTTGATTTACAGTATAATCTAGCTTCAGGTCAGCTGCCCTGTTGGTTTAAATCGCTGATGTTTCCAGCTCCAGCTTGCGATGTGAGTGACCAAGCAGGCAGGGTTGAGTCTGGACACCTGAGCTCTTAATCAAACTGAAATCAGCGGTTACTCAGGGGCGACTATCAGAAACAACTTTTGAGAAAAACAGGATTGAGAGGATTGAGAAAAACAGCCAGCACAGCTGCAGCCTGCATACTTACCTTTGACCTTGGATATAAAGGTTGTGGTGGGGGGGTTGTCATTTCAGGAGTCTTGCCTGGTCATGGCTAATAGAGGCTGAATTGGTGCAACGACCGCCTGGGGTGATAATGGATGTGAAGTGACCCCTGGTTTGACAACATCATTCAGTTTAACACAAATCGTTAACATGCATTTGTATACTTCAGTTTAATATAATAAGTTCAAGCTTTGGCTGCCAGTGTGTAAATACAAACACCAGAGTTTTTGAGATCATGGTGCTGCTTTGATGACATTGGATGAACAATTTTAAAAGGTGTTTGCCATTAAATGACTCCAGGCAGGACAGACACCTGGCTATTATCACATTTTAAGAACCGACTCCTGGACACTAATGGCCTTCACAACCTGCACCTGCTTCTAGAGGAACTTTGAACTGTATGTTGAGGTGAATGGTAAAAACAAAATAAATCACCTGATGCATTACCCTTACAGTTTGTGTTGCCACAATGTCTCTGTACAGTATGAACTTGTACATGGAGTCTCTGCTCTTATTCTCAGATACCATTCACAAGCCATCTTCTTCGGACAGACTTCAAACAGAGCAGATGACCTCCTCTGCAGCCACCTCTCACTCAGAATTTATGATACAAACACATGAGACAGATACATCAGGGAAACAAATCCAGCTCCATTAGCTTCCATTGCACTCATGCTGGATCCCAGTGACCACCCATTGAAATCCCCTTATGGTAAGAGTGCTATAGGTCCATGCCCAAATGGATTTCCCCACTCGCATGTATTACACACTCTCAACTTTCACATACTGTATGTCCTTTGTGTTAGACTCAGTCCCATTGTTCTTGCTTTCATAATAATAAGGGCTTTGATACTACTATAGTTTCCTGGCTTGCTACCCAATTATCCAGCCATCTGTTACAGGTATTTGTGAACCTGTGTGTTATTCTCTCTCAGATCCAGTACGTCAGATAGTTACTTCAGTTGACATGAAACTGGATCCGCTATGTTATGCAGGTCACTACAGCAGCTACATGGATTTCAGACAGAATTGCCATTTTATTTCCCGTCATTCATTCAGCCTGCATTGGGTTCATGTTAGCTGATTTCTTTTAGTTTTGCTCTGACCAATCAGTCAGTCACTCCAACCAGGCAGCCGAGTCGAGTCAGATCGAGTCGGGTATTCAGGTTTGTAGTACTTAATGGTGTCAACAGTGAGTGCCTACAGATACGGTAATCCCCGAGGGAAAAACATGTGTCAGTCAGTCAACACCTGCACTGCTTAAAGCTAAACTTTGTCACACAGTGCTGGAGTGAGTCTGTATCACTGTTTAAGGCTGTAATGCTTCCATTTTGATCACTGACAGTTAGTTTGGTAACATATAAAAGCAGAGTAGGAGGGAGAAGGCGAGAGCTTGTCAGCTTGATTTGTCGGACATTAGAGTGCAAGGCTGTGGCTAATTCCTGGAGGCAATATGTACCATTGTAGACCTGGTACAAAAAGAATCGGCACAAAAGAATCGTTCATTATTTTTTTGGCAACACTATTATTACACAAGGCTCAAAGCTCTGATTGGTCAATTATTTCTCTAACCAGGGAAAACAGCTGTCCACAGGAAGCCCAGACCTATTTTAATTGCTGAACAAATCTGAGATGTGGGCGGCGATTCAGACGTCCACAACCAAGCAAGGAGGCTTGTGCTTCTTGCCCCAACTGACGTTATTCTTTCCGCAGTCTGCATATTACAAATCTCTACAGTGTAGTGAGTAAAATGTTATCATGATCAACAGTCATAATGGACAAAAACACGACAATATAACCCAGATTGACAAATACCGGAATTTCCTTTAATATAATGGAGTTCCATGCATGTAGGTTTAATATAAAATGTGTAAATCTGTAGCCTTTCTTGAATGATATGAATGATTTGCATAAGTGTAAATTCTTACACTGTGTTTCTACTGCTCAGAGTAGCTTACAGGTATCTGCTATTTTCCTGTTCCTCAAAACAGTACAAATCAATTACTAAAAGACACATTTTCATAAGGTATATTGAAACAGTTTGCATGTAAAGAAAACACAACATCAGCTCTTTACAAAGTGGGTTCATTAAAGTGCAGACATACAGCTCTATAGAGATGTGTTCTATAGATACACAATCAGAGTGAGAATAATAAGTCTGATGTCCATCAGATCTACTCTACCACCCTCCAGCTGGGTCTCGTGGGTGCGTACAGGAAAGGCGCCTGCCACCGTCACACATCTGTAAACATGGGCAGACAAGTAGGCAGCAATCGCCGATGTTATCACCACAGACATTAGCCACAGGGCAGACAACAAATGAACATGAAAATGCTAATTAGGTTCAAATTATATCCCTGGATAAACTAGTTGGTAGGTTGCCGGCTCACACACCTAGAAGGCACTTTATAGTAATGTGAGGTACTGTATGTTTGATATTCTAAGTCATTATTTTGTACTTTAAAACAGAGTTCTTGTATTGAAGAATCCTCTTTGGAATTATATTTCAGGAAGTCCATGAATGGTCCCCACTTCTTTTAAAAAGTCCTTGGATTTTTCCCTTTAATGCAAATGTTAAATAGCAAACTTGAAAGGCCTTTTAGTTGCTGGCTAAGAGATGGTTTTAGTGCATTTTTCCAGAAGTTACATACTGTCAAAAATATACTATACCAAGTAAACATAACTTACAATAAGAGAAACACATAGTACATTTTTGAAATCACATCTGAAATGAACTGGCAGCCACACACTAATTATGGAATATAATCATGTGTATTAGTTGTGGATGAAATTCTTGGTAGGGAGACAGGAGAAAGACTATTTTCAAACTAGTTTTAGGCTCAAACTTTTATAATTTATCTTGCAAAACTGATTCAACCTACAGCTCACTAGATATTTGGCATTATTCCTTGATTTGAACCACCACTCACTTTTTCCTGTAAGACAATTATAACAACTCCCATATTATATCCAGCAAAGTGCTCATTAAGCAACTGTAGCTGCGTGATGAATGGATTTAGTTTGATAAATGTTTTCATTTTGTTTCCCTAAATATCTGAAGGGAGGAGGAACAAACAGGATCTTGGAATGCCATCAGATCATGTGGGAGAAGATATTCTTGATGCGGCTGGTTTCGGTGTTTCAGGTTCCCACCAAGTACTGACAGATTACTAATCTGTGTGAGCCCGTGTTGTTGCTTTGGTGTGGGTCTCTGTCAAGGATAGGCACATATAGTCCTGTTTGATCTAGCTGGGTAGAGAGAAAATTAGAGTGCTTAGAAAATCCTTGGTAAAGCATCAGCAGCTTGCCATTATCTCTGTAGAAGTAGTACATCATGTGTCACACTCATTTTACTTTGCTCAGCCAAGCAAAGCCTTCAAGGTTAAAATGAATAGTTTTTTTAAAAATCTCTTCTTCAGAGAGGGAAAGGTTACATCTATAACTGACAAAGAGAGCGAGATAGGGAGGCTTACTGTATGTATACATTAATCTGTCTGCAGCTGGGTTTTTTGTGGAAGGCTTTTTCTTCTGTCTTCTCATGTTTTCACTTCCCCTACATCTAAGTCGGCCATTGTGTAAAAGCTCAACAGGGTGATCAAGTGAAAACGGTTGGTGTCTTTATGTTGCACATTGTGCCATCATAGAGATATGAGTAAATGAGAGAGACAGAGAGGATAAAAGAGCTCCATGGGTAAGCAAAGACAGGGTTTGGTGTCTGTTATTTCTGCCTCCCTGTAGGTTTGCATGCCTGTGACAAAAGAGAAAGGCCTCTACCCATGTTTGCACAGTGTGTGCTTTCCTAGTGTGCGCACTGCTTCTGTACTATTTGTGTATAGTCTGTGTATGCCTTTCAGCTATCAAACAATGTGGTTGGCTGGGTAGGAGTCAGCGTTTGTATAACATACTGAGTGAGTCAGTGGATACACTTTACACCTGTCTGAGATTTGGACGTTTCCTCCTGTTCTGGCTCTTTTTATCACTCCTCCCTTCCTTTGACATACACTCATAATCAGTGAGATGAAAGGATAGGAGGAGTGTCGGAGGGGGGAGCAGAGTTGGGGGGTCTCTTCTTCTGTTTTTCTCCTTCTCTGTGCTCCATCACTGAGCTGTCTGAGCACGTGACAGTTCTTTCCCGAGGCTAAGTCCATTCTGACGGGAGGAAGTCGAACTGTCACTGGTGCTCCAATTTATCAGCTTTCCTTTAAGATTTACAGCTGTATCGTGGTCGACTCCTCTGCACGAGAATCCACAGGCTACTATGGAGAGTGATGCACACACCCACAATCTCACACAGACAGACATACGTGCACACATGCATGGGCAGTGACATGCACACATACCACAGGGACTCCATCATGTCAGCATATACATCTGCACATGTGCACGCTCTCAGCACTCTCTTCTGTCTCTGAGAAAAGAAGAAACAGGGAGAGAGGAGAGGATGAGTTGTGAAATACAGGGGAGAGTTGAATCAAGGATTGAACCAAGAATGCAGCAGCGTAACACAAACAGACAAGACTTAAACAACTTCTCTTCTGCAAATTTACAGTGTTACAAGCCTGACCGCAGTATTTTTCACCAAGCATGAGTGTGAGAAAGCCACTCAGGCCACAAAACATTTTTCAACCTTTGTCCTTCACATGCTGGATGGTTTGTCAGCTGGGGTAAATAAGGGTAAATCCAGCACAATGTAGTCTACAAAGGCCTTGTAAGGAGTTAGGGTTTGGAAAGCCCCATAGCACACTATTAATTTTCCCTCCCCTACACTCGCCAGCCCACCCCACCCGGCTATTATGGCGGGGTTGCTCTCCAGGGACCTCCAACACAGACGCTAGTTTGGAAACCCCAAGCATGCTCGACCGCCTGCATTTCAGTGAGGAAAAAAAGAGGAAGGAAAAGACGAAGAAAGGGAGAGAACAGCCTTGTTCCTGGCTGCATCTTCCTGAGTCTGTGATTTCCATCCACTGTGAATGTAAACAAACAAAGACATGAAAGAAGAAAACATGGCCAGACTGGAGAAAAAAATAAGAGGAGGCGAAGGAGGAGGGAAGAAACAGTCAGCAGGCAAAACATAACTTGGCACGAGGCGTGAGATACAAGTCACCAGCTCATTTATTGGTACCACTGCCAGACACTGAGACAAAAAACACATGCAGGCAACAAAAGCTGGCTTCCAGACACACCGGCACAGAGAGGACTTTCTATGAAGCCTATGACAATCTCTTGACAGACAACAATTTAAACTTTGTGTACAACAGCTGCAGGACAAAGATTACTGATTTGATGATTTAAAGCAGTGGTTCCAAACTGGGACCCCGCCAGAGAGTCGCAAGATTAATCTGAGGTGTCGCAAGACGATTAACAGAATAGGAAATCAGAAAAAACATATTTCTGCTACCCAAAATTTGCTTGTGAATTACTGTGCATTCTGACATTAATACAATAAAAGTATTCAAATAAAACAATTTGAGAAGGAAAAAAAAATTACATTTGTTTAATTGGCGACGATATGCAACCTGTGATAAGGGGTCACAAGTAGACCAAGCTTAGTTTTAAGGAGCTGGAAGCCAAAAAGTTAGGAACTACTTATTTAAGGGAATAAAACCAAGAGGTTCTGTATGTTTCTGCTCATTATACCACTCATACTTTACAATGCTCATCATCACTTTCAGAACACCTGAGTATTTTAAAAAGAATAAACTGATTTAAACTGATTTTTACCTGGATTTTGATCCATCACATTTCTTTAGAAATAAAAATAAAAATAATAACCCTTCAATGTACATTACTGCTAACCATTTTAAAAATCATGTGCGTCAGAGACTACTTTGAAAAATCTTCCTTTAAGGTACCCAATGTTTAATTCAATATGTGATATCTGAACATCAGATTCAAAAGACAAACAAGTATGCATTAAAGTATAAGTTCACATGTTTTCAAGTCTATCTTAAAACAATACTAGCATTGCCATATGTACAGGGAAACAGTTACTGGTCACTGTATTGGTCTATAAACTTCCCTCTGAGTCACGGTGGAGAGCTAGTTACACAAAACAGGAATTAAGTGATAAAAATGCTGTAACTTTGGAAGATACCGACTCAATTTGGGTTGAGAAATTTTTTTACAACACTTGAAATGATGAAGGCACTTGCAAATGACTGCGGAAGCCTCATTTTAGCTTCATATGAACTTTAGAATTAATTTCACAAGGACTGTGGATTTTGCCCCACAATCCCTTACATTGCATTTACTTTAAGAAAGGACCACTTTGTGGCCAGTGTGGACAGGAAGAACAGTTACAGCGACCAATAACCCTTTCAATATACATGTGGACATATGAGTATTGTATAAAGATAGACTTGAAAACACGTGAACATGTCCTTTAAAAGGTTCATGGATAATAAGTTATTTGTTAAGCTGTTTGCTCTCAAGTGTCTGATGCTGAAGTTTCTTATAAGCAACTGAATGCACCAAGAAGGGAGAGATTTTAAAATGGTCCCTGCTTGCATTTGCACTGCCAGGCAGGTGATGAAAATGAATGACGGAAAACATAAAGAAGACTACATTTTTGTGGTGGTTTACCAACCTCAAACAAGCTTAAATCTCTGTGGGTTGATTTTCATACAGCGCTGGCATTACATTAATAAGTATGTCTAATAATAACATTTGCCTGGAAAGTAGGAAATCAATCTACAAACTTTTGTAATGCTGTGGAAAATAGTCAGTGGAGTATGGACTAAGTTTTAAAGCAGTGGCTTAGTGCTTTTAATCTGATGAACACTATATGTCACTGCAGCTTGTAGGCCTGTTAATAATGAAGTTTTGAATCATAATAAATGAATTGCTTTTCTAGGATGACAGCTGAATTATGTTGGTGTCTGATGAATACTTCTATACCAGTTAGTCACACTGACATCAGTATATGTGTACACTGTTAACAATGAAAGCTTCTCGTCAGCTATGACAGCTTATGACATCCAGACCTGGTGTAATAACAAACTGTTACATAACCTGCGCAGAACAAAATGGTGCCATGTGAAAAGGCCTGTGTTCATAGGTGGACCTGTGCAGAGAACAAGACGTCAGGGACAGATTGATTGGGTGTCAGGAGAGTAGGAGGAAGGAGCTTTAAAGCTCCAGTTTGCTTTTTTAGCATTAGTCACTATTAGCTCTTTCTGTTTCCTACTAACTCTTCTTTCTCTCATCGTAAGTGTAGTGATAAAAACAAGGTAGTTCTCGTGATGATTGAGTAAAACCTCATGTGTAAAGTATCTGTGCGGCAGTGATACCCAGACAAATCTTTTTATGCATCAAAGGGAACAAAAGTTGGTTCACTTTTCACATAAAATGTGCCATAGTTGGGTTTTCACATTTTTCTCCACAATCCCAGATGTCCTGCCTGACCTCTGTGGAGTGAGATTATAAGATTTTGTTTTCCTGTTCTCCAATATCCTCCACTGGGGAAGAACGGCAAACATATATTCACCAATCTAAGCCCATATGGAGCCATCTACAGCTCTGGGTAGACACAAAGACTTGGAAAGCCTCCCTACAGAAAAAGGGGGGTTTCATTTAAAGCAATTTCCTTCGTTTCTTTCATTTTCTTCACTCTATTTTATCTTCCCCTGGTGCACACCATGGAAGCTTTAGTGGTGTTTCCAGCTGCCAAAACTGGCCACAAAGTGCTTTCAAATCTTTGTCATATGGCCTGTCTCTGCTGTGCTCTCCCCACGGCCTCACCACTTAAAAAACTGCAGCCACAGTGGCATGAAGGCAGAACGCACTGGATGTTCAACAACAGCATATACACCTTTTGTTTGGACAGATTAACATATACACTCAGTTGATCTGCTTTCTGGTCTTTATGTATCCGTAATTTAGCTGTACCTAAATATTTACTAAAAGCTTCCTCCTATTCAGAAGGTTTCAAGTTCAGGACGTGAGGCAAAAGTTCCTCCCTTGCATCATATTTTGGAGGGCGGCCAATCATTGAAGCAGTTGTTGACGCAGGTGATCCTGTAAGGATTTGAGCCATCAGAACTGTATGTTGGTTGATGTACAGATACAGGCAGCAAAAATAACTACAGCACCAGGTGATGATGTGTGTCTTTACTCTTTATTTACCTTCTATTTACTTTAATGACTTTAAATTTGCATTAATTGCTTTGTTGGCCGGTCTGGCAGCGCAACAATCTGTAAACACAACATTGATATATCATCATCTTTTAAAGTTGTTGTGGAGAACGTGTTAGCTTATTTACACATCCAGAAGACACAGAGCAACATTATCATCCATTTGGAGTCGTGTTTCTGGCCACCTGATGAATGTAAGTCCAACATTCACTCTCCTTTTAGCTCTGTTTTTGGTCCCCACCCACTCCTAAGGGTAAATATCTGGCTCTTTAGCTGTCAAATGATCCATTATGTTCACAGGCTAGTCACTACCTTTGTTTTCTGTTTGGTGCTTGCCAGGAAGTGTACAGAGCTTTTTTACTGAAAACATCTGCCTACTACAGCTGGAAATGAGGTTGATGAGAGCAGTGAGACTGAATCAAGTAAAGCTAAACCAAAACAATCAGCTGAAAGACGCTAAAACACTCCATAGAGTTGAGTTGACCTGCACAGTTGCGTGATAATTTTCTCAGTGCGACCAACACCTTCCACATTACACATAGTCATCTTGTTACGTGGAGGCAGCAGGAGAAGGACCCAAGCGCAGACAGACCCGGAGGCTCAAGCAGTTGCAAAAGATTTATTAACTCCCACACAGGTACAGGGAAGGCAGGCAAACAAGCAGGTAGACAGATGCACAGGGGAACGTCCAAAACAGCAGTATGAAAAACTAGATAAACTTAGCACAAGGAGTAGTAGACACAGTACTCACAACAGTACAAAACACACACGTTGCCAGACTCACGCAACACAGAACAATGACCCAACGGGGAACAGAGGGAAAGGACCGGTATAAATAAGGACGAGACTGACGAGGTAATCAGGGGCAGGTGTGAAAAAGGGAGCAGGCGAGGCTAATCAACAGACACAAGGGCAGGAACTGAACAGACAGGACAGACTATACTTCAAAATAAAACAGGAAACAGACAAAGACTACAGATCATGACACATCTGAGCCATTGTTAATGTAAAAATGTTGATTATTACAGCTTTAAAGTTACCATAGTAAATCCACAAATGAATGACAGTGATGATAGAAGATAAGATAAGAAAGTTTTAAAAACACTTCAGTTTCTGTGTTTTCCTTTGTCACTTTATATAATTGATTCCTTGATTGGATGGACTCCAGGCTTGTGACACAGCTTGTTTTTATAGATGACTGTTACTTTCCTTGTAGGCCTGCTGCTAACACTGCACTGTATGTTTTGCTTGGAATTACCTGAACACTGTCTAGTTACTGGCATAAAGCCCTTTGGATTACTGAAGGTGTTTGTCCAACAGAGAGTGTCAGACAGGGAAAAGCAGTCAGCGCTGACATGGAAATTGTGGGTTTTTACAAAAGAGGGAGTGATCTGGGATGCAAAACAAACACCACTCTTCCTTCTTTTGTGAAGTCCTGAAGGTAGGTTTCCCTGCATAGTGCTAACTTTAAACTGTCATTGGCCGATCAAAGATCTTATCAAGGCAATCCTAAATTTGTTGTTACTGATAAATAAACACAGTGCTGATGATGAGGGTTTGAAAGTAAACAGGTTATATCACTATTGATTAGACCAGTTCTTCTGCTTTAAACTAAACATTTCAGACAGGTCCTGCCCTCCTCATCCACAGACTGGTGTAAGGTTTCTGTCCTCCATCTGTCTGGCTGCATGCCTCCCCCGCCCCCTGTCTTTTTTTCCCACTAATGGTTGTGTTCAATAAAAATCTACATGCACAGGGAGGTCTTTCTAACTCATGCACTCAAATAACCTGTTTAGACACATGCAAACGTCATAATTCTGTTAGATTAACCCAGTTAAGCTAATACTTGATCATGAGAAGCACAATTAAGACGCCTGACTGACTTTCTCTGATGGCTAAATAAGTTACCAAGAGAGTGTAATGGCTATTACGAATATTTGACATCATCACTCTCTACTCCTATATCAGAAGTCACTGAGTCTTTTTCAGACTTTTTTGCTGGTGGTCTGTTCTAGTCTGGTCACTTTATCGGAGGATTGATACCACTCTTACATCTGTCCCTAAAATATAAAGCTACAGCCAGCAGCAGGTTAGCTTAACTTAGCTTAGCACAAAGACTGGAAACACGGGGAAAGCAACAGTAACAGACAGTAATTCTGCCTACCTACACCTCTAAAGGTCACTGATTAACATGTTATATCTCGTTTGTTAAATCTATACAAAGTGTCACAATTACAATTCGCCGTTTTATGGGGGGCTATTTCCTGGCCAGGAAGTTACTGCACTGCGCCAAGAAGTTGCCCGGCACATAACCCCCTGTAAATGGGTGAATTGACATTTTTATACTTCAGTTTTTGTAAGGATTAAACAAACAAGATATAAAGTGTTAATTAGTGAGCTTTAGAGGTGCTGGTAGGTGCATTTTGTTATCTTCGAACAGAGCCAGGCTAGCTGTTTCCAATCTTTCAGATAAGCTAAGTTAACCAGCTGCTGGCTGTGACTTCATATTTAACAGACAGACATGAGGTATCGATCTTCTCATCCATCTCTCAGCCAGAAAGCAAATAAGCATATTTCCCAAAATGTCAAATTATTCCTATCCAAACGAGCACATACTTTAAAGGGTGCATCCTTATGCATGCACATGAATACACAGTGCATAAATAGGATGATGTTTACCACAATTCCAGTGGGTTATCTGTAATGCAGGAAGTGCGTGTGTAATGAAGGAAGCCAAACTGAAAGATAAACACGCCACACCTCATACTGTCTTGCCCTGTTAGATCCTGTCTCACTCTGCCTGACTTCTGCTACCGCTGCTGCTGCCGCTGCTGCTGCCTCTGGGTCAACAGGAGTGGCAGCTGCATATACCTGACTCTTTAAATTGCCACCAGGCTTAACTTTTATTGTCCCAAAAGCATCAAATCTGTTGTGGCACTCCTCTTGCTGTATCCATGTGCAAACTGCTAAAAACAAAAAACAAAACATGAAACTAGGTCTATTCAATGCACACAGTTATCTCAGTTTCAAGGGAATAGCTTGTGCTTACAGTAGAAAGATGCACAAACTGACACTCCCTAAGCATACACATACCTATAAACACATTATAACATCATTTATTAAAGGGCATTTCCTTGATGAAACTGTGCCAGCTTCACCTGTCACTCCCACACATATGCAAGGACATTAACACAAACATGCAGTGGCTTTTTGAGTTCCACAGTAAGAAAGTGAGAAAGATGGAACGTAGTGTGTTTACTTTACTTAGCACGTCGTGGCACGGCCTGAACAAAAGGCCCCGTTTTGCCACACAATACTCCTTGCAGGTTATTTCTGGTGCCCCGGCAGTGGAGAAGGATGAAAGACCATCCACAAAGCAAAGAATGTGGTTCCTGTTGTGGTCTTAGGGGTTCATGGGCGAGTAAATGTGGGGGTAGGGTGTCTGCCTTTTCACATCGAGTGGCCCCTGGAGTGCGTGAGTCAAGGTCTGCTGTGGGAGGAGGGGTGAAGGGAGAAGAAAATGGGTGTTTATAGGCAAGAGCTGGAGGGGTCAGGGGGATGAGTTGCTTTATGAGAACAAAACAATATATAAAGGATGGTATAAAGGTATAACCCTGCCAAAGATAAGAGAGTTCCAAGGAATGAAGACAGGAAAGCTTGGCACTGACGTTATTTTAAAAAATGAAGCAAAATGGTGATGGAAGGGGAGTTTGCTAAAGTCTGTTTTTCATGCTTTGACAGCAGAAGTCACTGACACTGAACTCAAGTCCTGATGAATCCCCTGAAGGGACATCTTGGCCTCTGCTAGTACAACAAAACAAATAGTGACAGAGGAGACACATGACATGTAAATCCCTGTGGTAACATCATTTTCACTACTTGTATTTGTGTACATTAGAGGAGTATGTGTGCATGAGCGTGAGAGACTTTATGTCCTTCCTTCTGTGAATGTTTACTGTGTGTATATCATGTGCTGTGATATTACACACACCTAATATCTGTTCATATCATATAATATATGTGTAATTGCATGACTCTGTGAGTGTTTATCTAGCCGTTTGTGTGGACATATTCCACTTTTGGCAGGTTCCCATAACTGCCTTTGAGAAACGCCGCCACAGAATCTAGTTCTACCACTGTCTGTCTGGCTGTCTGTGTTCACTACAGCCACAGGGCTGTCATTATCACAGAGGCAAAACCTCTGTCATAATAAACAGCTGATGACAGGACGCATATGTAGGCAACATTTTCTTTCTATTGATCTGATAGCTACTCTGATCTGATAGCACAGAAAGCATCCCTCTAAATGGACACAAAATAACCTATTCACTCAGGGAAGTGAGACAGACCTACCTTTTAAGTCTCCTTTGTGTACCTATTTTTGTGCATATTCTTCAGTGATTACATGTATTCAAATATGTCATGGCATGCAAATGTAGAAAAATCTTTTGCGGTGATGATGGCAGAAAACAAAAACAAAACATTCATGTTTTCACTTTCTGGCTCTTTTGAACATTCCTCGCTCTCCCTTTCTCTGTTCATGTGGTTGCGTGTGTGCAGTCTAATTGGCAGAGTGGTCTGGGACCCTGTGGCTGCTTGCCTGGAAGACTGGCACAATACAGGAAGCCGGCACTTATCTGGAAGGGATGGGGAGGACACAGCAGACAAGTCAAGAACTATGACGGATTCCTCATGAAATGTATTCGAATTATGGTCATCTTTGTTCAATTATAAATCAAAAGGAATGAAAACAATCTTTGAGGAAAACAGAAAAAAAGAAAGCGAGGCAGCAGGGTGAGGGTATAAGATCCAGAGGATGTTGAGAGTTTACATTGACCGTCGGTTTACTGATTTGTGTGTTTTCCTGGTGATGACATGCATGGGGCTTTGCTGATGTGTATCATCCAGAGTACAGCTGAATCAAATGTGACAATGTGAATTTGAAATACCAAATAACACAATTTCACTGTATTCTCAATAGCATTTATTTTTTGTCAGAAAGGTATTCACATGCATCACAGCAAAATCTTCAGCATTAAATGAACTCTGTTGGTGTGAATTGACACTTTATACATCAGCATAGTGTTAAATTAACACTTACACTTTGAGCATTTGCTCAGGATCGACACAGTGCATTTTCTACAGTTAATGAGTTTCAGTGACATTTTATTTGGTGTTTAAAATTGTTTGCATACTCACAGAGCTGATATGTCTCTGGGGCAAGAGTTCTCTAAAAGTATGAAATGAACTCTGCTGGTTTGTTAATATTAATTCAACTCCTCCGCCTCCTGAAAGATGATTAAGCAAGAATTAAGCAATCACTACTGGAAATGATTTATTAGGCTATAAATCACACTGTTGTAACTTGTTATGCATTTAACTAAGGCAGCATGTAAATCTATTTTAAATGATAGTGACAAGGTTTTATGAGATTGTTTCCAACCAGATCTGCTGTTTGTGTGTGTCAGATGAATGCTGACCCATGGTTTTAACTTTACCGATGAAATAAATGACACTGTCTCAAGCATCTTGTTTAGCAAACCCTCCTCAGAAAAGTTTGAAAAATCTGAACTCCATGCAGGCTCCTCTGAGATAAGAAAACCTGTTGAAATGCTTTGTCTTGTGCAACCTTTTGTAAATGAGTCTGGGAAACATCCACAGACAGATGGATTCTCTTGATGTCACTCTGAACAATAAAATGTAGAAATGTTAATGGGAAAAACTGTTTTCACAATAAGCCGTGCACATGATCCTCATGAAATTTTATGAGCATTACATTCTGTTACATCAATGGCTATCCATCCAACCATTCAACCAGTCCTTAGTCAAGTCAGTGTTATTTATATAGCCAAATATCAAAAATCACAAGGTCCCAGAATGGCCAATGGTCCAGCACAGTGGAGCCTGAGTGAAAAGAGAGGACAAGGAGAAGGAAATGGGGAGAGAGGGAGAAGAGTGAGAAAATGATTCAGCAGGGTCCACATATTCCTTCAGGATCTCACTACCTGTTTACATCATGTACACAAACAGTACTGGAGCAATAAGATGCACCCACTGAACTGTTTACCCCCAAATTCACATTTGGACAATGGCTTTAATTCAGAATGACTGAGGTCAGTCCACCCCAAATCCCCCTGAGCATCAGGTAATCGAATACAGAGATGGAACAGTAGATTTCTCCCCAATAATCCCCCAAGATTTACTTTCACTGAGTAAAGTGATTACACAGTTTACTTGAAAGGCTGTGTAATGGTACTAATATGAGCAAATAGTTTCTGCATGTAGGGAGAATAAAACTGAATAAGCAGGTTTAAACTCCTGACTTGGTAAAATAATCTCAGCTAATCAGCTGGTCAGCCCCTGCAGGGTTTGCATACACACTGATGGTAATTGAGAGAGCAGAGCAGTGTTGGAAAATACAGCAAGGCATAAACAGGTTTGGGTAAGGCAGCACATAACTATTCATGCAGTGAACCAAAGCTTTCGCATCTGGCCTTGAACAAATAAAAAACCCATTACAAATTGCATTCAAGTGCAATGTTAATGTACACAAAAACACAATATATTTACAGCTAATGTAACACCCCTTCCTGAAATGCCTTTCTATTACACTGTGCCCCAGTAAAAAGCCATCTAGATGCCTATCTGGCAGAAGGACAGGAAATTTGAGAAGCCATAACCAAACCAATAAGCCAAGCGATGATTATTCAACACCCTGGCCGAGAGGCAGCTGTCAGGGATGCGTAGTCAAACGCTCCCAATGGCTTTGAACCTGAGCAGAGCCTTCGCAGGAGTAGATAGATGAAGCTGGGTGGAGAGCAACATGGCTCTGACTTCAGCATGGCAGCTGTGTGTGTGTGTGTGTGTGCGCACAGATCTTAGGCAACAATATGGCACTTAACCGTCCTTCATCTACCAGCTGAAATGACCCAGATTAACAAACGCAGGTGACAGGGTGTTCATTTGTGTGTATGTTTATATCCTCTGATAACCCCTCCTGACCTTTCTGTCAGGGGCTCATCTTCTAATAGTCCTTGTCAGGGACACTAATCATTTCACAGACTGTTGCACAACACCTTTCATTGGCTCCGAGGAACAAACTGTGCTGCTAATGACGTTCATAACTTACTAAAGGCATCCAGCAGCCTCCCTGTGCCACTCATACACACACATTCTCACACACACACACACACACACACACACAAACACCCGAGTATACAAGCCACCACATGTTTTAGCAATATTTGGGCTTGGAGAGTTTTATGACCGTGAGTAACATTGAGAATGTAAAGGCTAAATCCAGCCACCAAAATAATACATCCCATCATAAAAATCATGTAATTTGTGGGAAAACACTCCAGCCAAAACACTCTGTATCACCTCATTACAGCGCAGAGCCAGCAGATGGCACCATTTTACTTCCATATGTGCAGAGGTAGTGAGTTCAATGTTGAATCCAGAAGTCTCATTTAAATACTCTTTTACCCCACAAACTGCATAGCCAGATTTTAATTATGTTGTGCAGTGACTAGGACTAAAATGTCTGACTTTCCCTCAATAATTTTTGAGTGAAAGTTTTTGTGTTCTCAAAATAAAAGGTTATTATCAGGTATTTTGGTACGCTGGATGTTACAAGCATGAAAATATAATTGAATAAACCTTATGTTATTTATAAGTTAATTAATTCTGTTGTTTATTCATCACAAAACACATGCAGACATCCAGAGAAACTGTTCTCTGGAAATGCAAATGTTCAGGGTAAGATATCTGAGGTCATTGCTCCCTCTTCTGACAGAAAATATTACAAACACTAGCTCAGTCCACTGTGTGTAAGGTAGATAATGTGACAACAATGATGTGCCCTTTTTTAAAGAAATATAGTATAATGATGGGATAAAAAATAGAAATTTCAAGTGAGGTTTTAGAGTATTTGGAATACGAAGAACATCAAAATTATAGTGAATTAACTGGAAAACCAAGCAGTTAAAACACTGCTGCTCTTTCCAACATTATTCTCCACGAGCAAGTTATGTTACAATGATGGAGAACAGCAACACATTTTTATCAAATCAAAATACTCAGTGTTTCTGCTCTCTTAAGACAGCCGTCAAAATTATTTTATAACATGGCACTCTACAGTACTTTAGGCTGCAAATCATTGATCATCTAAAAAAAAGGATGGCCCAGAGTCCTTCATCTATTGATATATTTTCTCATTTACCTCCAGAGCTATCTAGCCGCACATATTGGTTTTATTTGCCCAGGTTTTGAGATGTTTATCTTGGAGATTGCCTCCAGACCAATTTGTCGTGAATTTGTGAAAAAATAATTTTCATTGCTGTGAGCGCTACCAAGTAAAATCAACATTCAGGTTAATTGCCAAGTAGGTTTTCACATACAAGGAATTTCACTTGGTATTTTGGTGCATAACAAGAAACATAGCAAGAGAAGGGAAAATAAGTCAAAAGAATCATAAATATAAAATAGAAAAATGTACGATAACGAAATACAAAAAATGTATTTGTTTTTAAAATGAAAAGAGCTGTACTGTGTTTAAAACGAAGAGGATGGAATGTGCAAAAGTTCACTGTATAAAGTATGTGCCTTAATGTAACACATATATTTCAAAACCTGACCAAATAACACCAAAACTATCTGCATGGATAGCAAAGGAGAAATAGTAATTTGGATGAATCAGCCCTTTAGAGTACCTGGATTGAACTGTCCTTTGTGGTCCTCATGTGCATATTTATAAATGTTTTTAAATTCCCTTTGTTATGCTGCACTGATTATAATGGGGTTTGGATGAAATCAACAAGCATCACACCATATGTGTTCAAAAGTATGATTCAGCATTCTGTTATGTTGTGTTAACTGAGACAAACTGGACAAAGTTGGGATTCAATTTGGCAGTTTTTTTCTACACAAACCAAAATAAAATTGTTCCCAGAGAATAGGAAACTACTGGTGGAAAATGACTATAACAGTCAATTTAGCCATACAAACCCATTCTTTTTAATTAAGGGCATGGCCTATAATTGATCAATAAGTTAATGTTTGCCATAAATGGATTAATAGTGGGGTAGGGATGGGAGAAAAATGGAGATAACCCCCCTGAGAGTGCACTCTGTGTCCCAGAGGTCTTATCAGTTGCCCTCCTTGTCCCTTATGCTGCCCTATTTGCTGCTGACTGTCACCCAGCCAGATAGATAGAGGTCTAATAGAGAGGCCTGCTCTGTTAAGTGATTGAGCTGTAAATACAGATTGACCTGAACTAAGACTCTCATCATCTGTAAACTCATTCAACACTCTGCGTCCTCTCCCTTGATGTCTGGGAGAGTCTGAATCATTTCATTCACTGAGCGGGGGGGGGGGGGGNATATATATATATATATATATATATATATATATATATATATATATATATAGTGTGTCTGTGCGTGTGTGTGTATAAGTGTCTATGCGAGAGGGTGCTGAAGCGTCAAACGACAGCCCCGAGATGATCTTTCCATCAGCCCCACAGAGAGCGGAGATTGTCCCAGACAGAATTTATGGAAATGGTCATAAAATGTGAAGACTTCAGTAATGGGATATGTCGATAAAACCCACGGCGGCACAATCTACAGCAGTTTACTGAGGAGATGAGTGGCCCGGCTGTTAGACAACTCAAATCTAATTTTCTCAATAAAGCCCTCTAAGTCAACAACCCTAAAGGTTCCATAAATCATGATATAGGACAGATTCATCAAGACCATATTTATTGTTATGGCAGAGTGCCACGGCAGCATTAATCCTATCGCTACGTGTTCTCTAATGGCAAAATTAGCCATTTTCCTCATTTCTGTTATCATCTCATACACATATCAAGATATTCTAGCTCTGCAATTATTCAAGACTTCAGGTTTTGTACAAGTTTTAATTCCTTGATGTAACAGTTAATTCTAACTCAATTAAATTATGATGATTATAAGAAAAACTCAGGTTTCTGGGATAATATAAAGACAATATCTCACAGGAAAATAATTTATCATTGAAATAGTGATGGCCACTTGTATTGCGGGTGTCTCTTTAATTGAGATTCTATAATTAGGGAATGGATTTTAGTGTTGGGGATACATTCTCAGGAAATAATAACTCCTCCTTCCTCAGTGGTTGACTCTTGTGCATTTTAGTAAGTATAATGTGAGCATGTGGGAAAAAATGTGATGCTGATAACATGGAATCAGAGCTGATACATCATCATACACAGAAAGATACGCACAGTGACAGTAAAAGTATTTCAGCAGTGACTTTTTCTTGCTGCTTTATTCCCTATTCTTTGCTACAAGTGTGAAATCAATAAGGTTAAAGGGATGGCAGTTCGTTTTAATTTCAGGGAATGTCTAGTCATATCTTATTAAGAGCAGTTAATGACCCACATTCCAACTGGCAGATTATTATTGGTGATTCACGACAGGTCATTTTGAGTATTTAGTGAAGAATTCTTAATGTGCATTGACTTTTGAAAATCTGTAAACTCTTTAACCTCTTTTGATAGCTTGAAAGCATTTATTATTTCAGTATTTAATTTAATTTTAATGAGAACTGTATGAACTACAGTAACTCATTACATTTTAAAAGGCACAGATGTGGATCTTCAGTGTTGAAAAATACTGCCAGAAAATGAAAATGGGTGTCACAGCTGTAAGAATGTGCAATTTGGTGTCACTGCTATGAACTGTATTTACCTGAAAGACATGCAAGTGCCATTTTAACTCAGATAACAGCCACCNCCCCCCCCCCCCCCCCCTTTTTTTTCTTCTTCTTCTGCGCCAGCGTCAGTCCTTTGACGGCTGGATGCTCCACATGAGCAGTGATGCCTGCAGAGCCAGACAGCCAGGACGGACGCCTTATGAAAGCCAGCGACTCCTCCCCCTGGGGGATGGAGAGGACCCACACCGTTTTACTAGCACAGAAGGGCAATAAGTGCTAAAGGAAAACAATTATACCCCAATCATTTCCGATTCTTTGGCAGTCATGGGCCAAAACAGTCTGAGGATGAAGGTTAACAGGGCAGCAGAGGGCAACTATGAACACAGACCAATGTGTTCAAGAAGTGTTTAAAGTTAGTGTTTAAAAACTGAGCTTGAAATATCAGGCACTGAAACTGAAACAGAAATATCAGGCACTAATGAAGAAAGTGATGCTTCGAATATTCACATTTCTGTGATTTGGGGAACCATGTTGGCTGCCAAGAAAAAATCAAAAACATGAGTCACTCTGTAGGGAACAAAAATGGCTCTAAATAAAAAATGGCTGGTTTGGGCTGTCTCACCAGTGTTAAAATTGTTTCCTTAAATTTTAGGAGGTTAATAGAAATTGACTTAACCCCTATCATGTGCCAGTGGATTTATAAAAATATATAGTTGTGTCTGATTATAATAAAGAGCATGTTGGATTCCTGTTTATTGCACAGGGTTAAAGTACAACATAGCTGAGCTGTCGCCTGAACATATTTAGGTCTTTATTTGAGTGAGTGGTCGTACTCAGTGTCAGGAGTGAAGCTGCTCTGGGAAAGCTTGAGCCTGGATCAACAGTAATCCTCCTCCCATGGAGGTCACAGTCTAGTTATAGGAGGCAAAGGTTCCCTCCGCTGTTTTCAGCCTGACTTCCATTAGCAATCTGTTAGCCGCAGTCCATTGAGAGGGAGAACTGGAGCACGAGCTCCTGGGAGCACACAAACATACAAAGACACACACACATGCTCACGGCACAGACCTTGTTTGATGAAAAAGAACAATTAAGGGAGAAATGAGGGAGAATCATCAGGGGAAATGGCTGATGAAGACTTTATTGATTAGAGCAGCTCCACTGATCCAGCTCTTACTGTAGCAATTACCACCAGCCAGTGGGGGCCTCATGGTGCAGGGCCCCATTTGAAGACCACAACGTGAAAGACAGAAACTGAGGAAGCATTGTTGGACTATATTTAACAGAACAAGCAACAGTATTAGCCTGTGTCAAATTTTATACTGAACTGAAACAGAAGAATGTCACTAACTTTTTTTTAGATTGGATATTCTGCTATTTAATACCATTTGATTATAATACCAAACAGATACAGAACACTAATTAGAAAGAGTAGAGGAAAGATATATAAAAGAGACAAATGGTAATGAATGCACCTCTGATCTCAGGGTTTTGTTTACTGTGTAGAATCTGCTCTTCATTATCGTAAATAATACATTTTGCCCTGTTACTTTCTTTCACCACATTTACCAAAACCCTTGGCCTTGTATAGTATGCACACATGCAGCAGAGCAGACTGGGATCTGGATACGACAGTGCAGAATAAAGCAGCATCTTCCTCTTTTTATCTCCCTCTTACAAACAAACACCAATGATTAATTCAAATCCCTCGTGAATAAAGCAATAAAGTCTAATGGGGGGACATCTGTGTCAACATGCCCACATACCTACCGCAGAGGCCAGTCTGATCATTTGTTTGTTTGATCAGCTAAGACAGCTTGGTATTTGTATTTAAATCAGATTGTTGTCTCTTCTTAGACCAAAGACGCTGTTAGGTAATTGATGTGTAAGTTGACTTCTCAAAGCAGTTGTTTAGATTGCAGACACTCGCATGCGTGTCACATGGTGTCTTCTCCTAGCATGGTGATAAATTGTATGTAGTCCAAATGTAACCGTTGCATACCAACAAGACAAGGTGTTGTCACATGATATTGTCGTCGTGCGCTGAAAAGCAAGTGAATGTGCCGGGATACCAAGTTCAAAGGTCAGATGAGGTGACTTTGGGAGAAGCTTCATCTAATTAAAGGTGAAGGACCAAGATTTAATCTAAAATGTGACCTGGTGCTCTGCAAACAGCATGAGGGTGTTCACAAAACATTGCCTGCTGGCTGTTAATATCAAACTGACCCAAAAACAAGGCAGTAAGCTAAAATTACAGTAAGATGACAATTTAATTATAAACTAAAATACAAAAAAACGCAAATTAAAACTAGAAGTAAACTAAAACAGTGTAAATTAAAAATAATTCTGTTAAAAATATTGGGCAGATAATTTCTGCCTCTTTTTACTGAATGCTAACTCTCCAATATATTGAAGAATGGTTTGTTAGGCCTCTGTATGAGCACCTCTTATTCCCATTAAAAGGGAAGGGCATACAAGTTCCATTGTTAAATATTTGAAAGAAAAATTCCTATTTGGGATTATTGTGAGCTAAGTGGTCTTCTGGGAAATTTGATGTGTGCAGTATTAAAAACAAAACAGCCTCAGTTAAGGATTTATCCTACAAAATCTACTGTATATTTCAACTACATAAAAGCACCTGTTCATAATTTAAATAAATTTATCTTCAGAAAACGCCTTCTTTACTGAACTAGAAATGAAACAACTTAATATCTATTTTTAATTTAAAACTGCCAAAATACCACCACCAAAAGAAAAAAGGAGTTGACATTAATGAAACATGAAATTAAAAATCTAAAATCCAAAACTGCAAGAGATCTTGCTCAGTAGTAAAAGAAGTGCCTCTGTTGGGCTTTAATGTCATCATTTCAGGCCTCACCAGTCCTCCCAGTAACATCTCCCATGCTCTCATTCTGCAGCTCACTGACTACAGCCTCACACTTTCACAACCTTGTGGACTATTTGGCAAGGGCACAAAAACAAAAAAGAGATAATGGTCAATGGAGAAATATAAAGGGACAAACACAGTCTGTTTCAGATGGAGATGAATGGGGTGTAATCCATTGCCTTCCATCACACCTACCCAGCCTGCACCATGGCTGCTCCCTGCTTTACCGCAATGATGATTAATCCTGCACCCACTATTTATATTTCCTAATTGTAATTAGCATGAATTATCAATTACGGTTAGTGCCTAATTGCCCTTCATAAAGACAGCTCCCCAGGTTTAAACGGGTCCATTTAAATAATGTAACTAATAGCTCTTGCCTTTACGTTGCGGATACATCTTCATTGTTCCACGCGTGAACCGTGATGGTTGCTCGTAATTTAACAGGGCAATCAAGAGAAGGAGTGCAGGTGGCACTGTGGGACTAATTATTGTTAATGAATTATGATGTGACCTTCTCAGAACAATGGCTAATCAATGCTCACGTTGAGTGACAGTGCGCTCTGTGCAGATGCCAGGGACCACAGAGCCATTACTAGCAGGCCGCAGCCCTGTGGAAAACAGGCAGCTGCAGCAGTTTTCTCTCGGTCTCTCACAATATGTACACTCTCCTTTACTCACCACAACACTCACCTCCCTGCGGCTGCTATTACATTTTTTTGTGTGGAGAGGACAGGCCGGCCAAAATGTCTGTGTAGCCTAATTTACAGACTGAACAATCTGAAGGTCTAGCCAGGGCATTAGGCCAAGATAGCTTAGCTTTGTACCCAGTCCTTGTGCCCTGGGAAGACAAAATGCTACTGTGTCAACTGATTGTTTGGTAGTCTTTCACAAAGAGTAATTCTTACTATTAGTATTCAATGGTCTTTATGATTTTCACTTGTAAATCAATGCTCTCTGCTGTTATAAAATTAAAAGTGAGCCTGAGCTTAAGGAATGGAATTCAGATTAAATGCTCTGGTCCTTGGTCCATCACCCACAGCTATCTCACAACTGAGGATCATGATTTTCATTGATTTCAGAATCCATGTATACCTGCAAAGCCATGTGAATGCCTGAGGAAACTAACGCATATTGTGTGTGTCATTAATGAGACAGGATGCAGTACAAATCACTGTTTTCCTTTTTCCAGACTCTACATACAACAATGACACGGCAACAGAAAATGACTAAAGCTTTGCACTCTGCTTCTCCTCTCATATCTTTGGTTACATTGACACAAGATTGAATTTTAAGTTTTTAGGGAGCATAACTGTGGCAAGCAGGAAAAATCATATCCCGTGTAGTTTCAAGTATTGAAGAACATCAGAACAATCACATACAAATTAAGTTCTTTTGCACATGTACATCCAGCTATAAGGAGGGTTTTCACGTGAAAACATATTGGAACAAGGTTTAAAGAAATGCAATAAACTTTGGACTAAACATCTCCGCTCAGTATTTGATAGAAAGTTTGCACACTTTGCAGATATGGTTGTTTGTTGACAACACCAACGTTTGAACTGACCTTTACCTTGTTGTGACAGGGGCGCAGTATGACTGACAGTGTCCCTCAGCATAATTTACCCCCACCCCACATCGCCCTCCATCTCCTCTGTGATGCAGTTGACCCCTTTACAAATCACCCCCAACTTTACACATCTGCTGCCTGTCAGCATCTGCCAGGCGCACTCACCCGTCCCACCCATAATGAAAAACTCTCATTACTCGCCTCCACCCAACAGGTATACAGGCCGTTAGGACAATTACTGGGCAATGCCACTGACCTTGTTGTCAGAGAGAGAGAGTCAAACAAACACAGAGGTCTAACTGAAAGGAGGCCTGGCAGCAAAGCCTGTAGGCATGCAGTGCAGACAGGAGACTTGGCAAAATGAGGGAAGCTTCATGCCCGTTAAGAAAGATTGTACTGTATTGATCTACACTGGCACACATCAATGTCGACTGCCTCTGAGAGCAGATAAAGTAGAAACATACAGTAGGTAGTAGAACAAAAGTCGTGTTACATGTTAGAAACAGCATTCAAATGACCAAACTGGAAGTTTTATGTGTTGTAGCACATTAACCACAAGTTGCGTACGTTTCTCCAAATAATACCATAAGTTACTTCTGAGGTTGATCTCACGGTCAGCACAGTGTGAAAATCAGCTTGCAGAGACTAAAGCTGTGTAAGATTTGTAACACATGGTATTTGTCCAAGATTTGCAAATCAGCTGCCAAAAATGAACTACATTGTCATCAACCCTAAATTATAAATAGTAAATAAACCTAGATGCTGTGAATAGAATGATGTGGATTTGGTGGATGTGGTGGTTTTGACTCCTTGATAAAAGCATAAAAAAGCAGGGAAAATAATTAAGGTCACTTACTGTGTAATGTGAAGTCAAGCAAGTTGCAAGTTGATATTCATCATACTGAAATGAATGGAGACAGACAGGAAGGTAGAAACTCATTTTTTGGAACTGGCAAACAGTAATGGAAAGTGTACAGTTATGAGCCAAAACATGCAAAACCATTAGTACGCTCTCTCAGAGATGTTTCTGTATCTTAGAAACCACCACAACTACAAAGTTTAGGAATCTGGCACAGAGGGTCTAACAGCCTCACTTAATGGTTCACTAGGCACTTGCTGATCCTTTGTTTGAGTCCCACTTTACAGGAGAGTTGGAGAGACAGTGGAGGACTTTAGAGAAAACAATAGACACTACAGTCTGTGAGTAGAGCTGCAGCTCATAATGCTGCCCCTGCCATTAGACAAATTATCTGACGTTTAGCAGACTGGGGGCGGCCTCCCCGTGAAGTGATGACTTTATTGACCCTGGAGGGGGGTCATGGATGGAAGTGTGTCTCTTTGGCTCCCTGCAGTGTCTGAGAGGGAATACTCCTCCTCTCTGAAGTCTTGCTCTGGCCCGTACAGACTCCGAGCTGAGCCAGCTGCTGTTCCCGCTCTCTCTGAGAAGTCTACCTGAGGGCCTCTTTATCCTCGGGGCTAGTCCCTTTGTCCCGCAGACCCACACAAACAGATGTCCAGCCACTGCGCTTTCTCGTAGGAAGTTGTAAACCTCCAGTGTGCAGTGGGCTCTATTCATATGGAGGACCTACAGTAAAGGCCGTGCAAGTGCCATACACATGCAAATGTCAACACGCAGACACCCTGTAGGGGCGGCTTTAACAAATGTTTGACTATGTAACTACTGCAGACCATGCCGGTCCACCAGACTATGACTCAGTAGCAATGAAACCTCCATGTAGCAGAGTAATCACCCTGGACTGTATAAGTAACACAGGAAATTATGCAGGGAGGAAACTGAGAGACCTTTAACAGTGTGTAAACATGATCGGATCCCTCCTGTCACCAGACAGAACTACAGGCAGAGAAATGGCCCTCCTGCCTTCTGTCTGTCTCATCCACACACAATATAGACCTCACAGGCTTAGATGGTAAAATATGTTAACGCTTAAACATATGGAGTAAAACAGTAACGCCAATCCCACAGCTATCCTTAGAAAAAAGTAAATTTTTACCACCAATGTCAGCCTATTCTAATTCTACAAAAATATACATTTGAAAGTAATTATAGGAGAAGCATTAAATGAAAATGTAAATAGTTTTTCAAGGATTGAAGAGTTAAAGGCAGCTTCAAAGATGCCCATCTGTGCTACTGCAGTTACTGTCTTGGCCTTCCAGTATCCAAAATGACTGCCATCAGGTTTTATCTGTATTGGACACCTGCTGAGAATATTGATCCTGTGCTGGTTTCACCATTTTAGCCATCACTGGGCATCAAGCTTTAAACAACCCTACGTCACTTTATATTGAATACTAATAGCAAAGACTAGGGAGCCGACTGATTGTTAATATAAATCTATCACCTCAGGTGAGAAAACAATCAGCCTTAAAGAAGCATCTAGAATAGTGATTCATCATGGATCCTTTTAGTCTGTCCAAAACACACATCCTTATTTAGTTTTCTCTAATAAGCAAGTAGAAGTTACTGTCATTTGGTATAGATTGTTACCACACAAGCAAATGGGGAATAAACCATTTTCTCCAAATCAAAAAGCATAATTTTCTGTCATTAATCTGTATGCAGTGTAGTGCAATGCAGTGCAAATGATACTGGAAATGCTATTCTGGGAATATTATTATGACTGCTTCATGAAAACAACAACAAAGATTTAAAATCAATAACCGAAGACACCTGCAATTATGAATAAGCACAAATTCTAAACGATAGAGGGGCGATAACTGTTAGTTACCTTCGGAGCTGTATTTATGCAGTTTTTAATTTAAGCCAGTTTAGGATGCCACAGCATCTAACCTGTTAATGAACCATAATATCTTCATATTACCTGGAAATAATAATCATCTGTGTACCCCTAAATATTATATCAACACCTGAATATCACCTGGATACATTATAAGTAGATGTCAAGGTGTTTGATATTCTTTTTCAGTTATTTTATATTCAGTTAAACGTCACTAACATCTCTGTTTAATGATTACCGATTCCTCCAATACTGACACCGTTAAATTGGAGACAGTGAAATTTCAATGCCTTTATATTTTTACATGTTCACATAAAACGTTACGATTTGTACTGAAAGGAATCGTGCTGCTGCAACATTTCCATGAATAGCGAGCAGTTTAAAAGTAGAAACCGTTTGGTTTTGATTAAGAGAAAGTTTTCTTTCTGTAGCCCCGTGGACACGAAAATCCCCTTCCTGACAGTAACTCTCTAAAAGAGTCCAATTTGGAGAGACAGGGCGATCTCTGATATGGATCAAGTGCCATCTGTGCCCAATTTACTTTCAGGTCGTGGATTATTGAATTTAATGATATGGGTGATTATCGACGAATGCTTTGAGCCCATTAGGTGGTCGTGTGAAACACTAATAGTGTTTGTGTCACGTGTTTGGATGAGAGACTGAGGGGACAGACGCTTTAAAGACCGCGCTCCGGTCATCTCATTCACGCTGCAAGACTGACAGACAGAAGCAGGGGAGCGAAGTCCACACTCCGAGGGATCATCACCACTAATCCGGTTTGATGAAGCTTGAAGACAAGAAGTAGGCTAAACTATGAGAAGTTCCTCTCCACACGCGCAATTACGCACGTCAGTCCTGTTCCATCTTTAAAGGTATTTCTTTATAAAGGATGCTGGACCCCAAGGACTGTGGAGTGACAATGACGTCCAGTCACAAGATTTCCTTTTCTATAATTGATATATTGGATCCGAACAAATTCAACAGCAAAAAGGTAAACGAACTTTCCGTCGTCAAGGAGAAGTTTCCTGTGCCAAATGCAGAGGGAACAAGTCTGGAGTCGGACAACACTGCGGGTGGAGACTTCAGAGTTGAGCGCACGAAAGCAGGTAGAGAAAACAGACAATTTTAGAATATTATTCAGCCTAGATCAAATGTTTACGTGTAATATATTGTTTAGGATTTTTTAAATTGCACATAGGCCGACCAGTTATTGCAAAACATCCAGACTTATCAACCAATGCGTATCCACACAATGTCGTATCTAAACACTGTAAAATAACAGCACATGAATAAAATGAAATCTTTGTTATGAAATCTTACAATAAAAACTTTTTGCTCTAGACTCAACACCAGCAAGTGGGAAGCTAGTTTCTATTGTCATCTCTGTATGACCTTCCCTTAATTTCCAGGGTTGCGTTTCCTTTCAAGGAAGCCACAAAGGGTTGCTCCCAGAGCCCCAGCGTGTGATTGGCACTGGGACAGGCAGGCTAGATAATTGTTTAAATCGTCCCATTGAGGATGCCTCTGCGCGCTTTGATCGATATCCCATTACTGCATCCTGCATATCTCCCTCTAGCACCTTGCAGGTACAAACTTCACACCCCATCCATGTCTGATCCTAAATATCGTTCGATTAAAACTTCCCTTTAAATAGATGACATTTATCGACCCACCCGCAAATATGAAACTCCATTAGCACGTCATGGCTGAGGTGGCGGAGCTGGACTTAGACGGGATTTCTTTCCGCAACATGACATTTGAGGCGCTGTGTGGTTTATAAATTATTTAAGGATTAGTGACCAAGTCTCCCCCTCCTCTGAGTCTATCGGTTCGGTTCCGCTCGAGCGACCTCCGGATCCTAATCAAAGACTTTACAGATGTCAACTTAAGGCCTTCTGTGTTGTGTATTTAAACTGCAGTTCAGACAGGACAAAGAAGAACATTAGTGCACAATGAAGATCCGTTTCTTAAGCAGGTGTGTCGACCTTCTGCGTTTAGATTTGACACGTGACTTCTGTCTCGTCAGGAGCTGTCCTTTCAGCACCACAGCCGATTGAGCCCATTTAGCCAGAATTTAGGTTTTTTGGCATATTACTCAAAACACAGGCAAATCAGAGGGTCAAATCAAATAATACTAGCTACCTCTTCAAAATTATATCTTGTAAATCACCAGTCGACTAATCAGTTACATTTTTAACCAGGGAAGCCTTGATGTCCAATATTGTTGTCATCTTTTAAATTAAAGCACTGAATATGTTTCCACCTTCAAAAAGAGTTAGCCACTTCAACACGAACCGAAGATGGATAAGGCCTACAGTTTAAATACTTCATAAGTGCCCTAATGGGTTCAATTTTGACAGGGAAATGAAATATGAATATAAATCAAATCTAACATTTTCTTACATTATCTGTTCGATGCTAAATTTGCTCCAGGGTTTTCTTGGATGTGAGCTAACTTTTCTTTTTTATTTGCAGTTGTAGGGACAGGAGATGAACACTCTGCGGTCTCCATGCATCATGCAGTTGTCGCTGATCCCCTTCTGCTCTCCCCACCGGCTGAAACAGAGCCCGGTCACACCGGGGAACAGGACGATGGAGAGTCAGCGGTCAGCCTGCAGGACCCCTCACCGCACAAGCGGCGACGCCCGGACCAGGCCTGTGCCAAACCACGTCGCGCCAGAACAGCGTTCACTTACGAGCAACTGGTGGCTCTGGAAAACAAGTTCCGCACAACTCGGTACCTGTCTGTGTGCGAGAGACTAAACCTGGCCCTGTCCTTGAGTCTGACCGAAACCCAGGTGAAAATCTGGTTCCAGAACAGGAGGACCAAATGGAAAAAGCAGAACCCCGGGGCGGACAGCACCTTGCAGCCCGGCTCCAACTCACTGGTCAACGCCAGTCCAAACCCGCCCACCTGTGGGTCAAACCCAGCAAGCTTCCATCAAACTTTCCCCAACTTCAGCTCTGGGAATGTGATCTTCCACACGGCCGGTGGTGTTCCGCTTTCCTCCACTGGAGGGCTCTTGCATCCCTTCATGTCCAGTGGTTTCGTCCAGCCGACTTATTTTAATCCACATCTATGAAAGAAGCCAAGACTGTCATGTTGCAGCTGGTGATCCTTTTGAGCAAATCTTAGGAACAAAATAACTATTCACAGCTGAACGTATACTGTCCAGAATCATTGTAACTGCATTAACGCCATATCATGTTCTACAAACAGAGGACAAAAAAGGCATCTGTTTGTGCAAGATGTGGTTTTGACTATTACCGTATTGTCCAACTGGTTTACCTTAAAGGGAGTTTAAACCTTATTAAAGTCCAAGTAGGCTATTGACTGTTTTTAATCTTTAGCCATGGACACTTTTTCAGTTCACAAAAGACCAAAGTGAGTGATCTGTGACTGAGCCCAACAATTATTAAAACATTTACAGTGTTCCTTATAGTTCTGTCAAAAGACTGCACCACTATGCACTGATTGTCTGTCCTTGTGTTTGCTGAAACACCTACTCTCACTGTGTATTTGACAGCTCAGTACAGTATCATTTTCCGCATCGGTGTATTGTCTTACATCTCAAACTGTGGCACATTGCAACCATCCAATACCCAGCTGTGTTCTACCTCTCAAAGGCGTGCACAGCTTACTTCTGTTGACATTTATACAAAACTATCAGTGTAACTTAATAATAAAAAAAAAAAGATAAAACATCTGTGTGTGGCTTGATCATGTATTACAGTAAGAACATTTCAAATGAGGATGAATTGCAGGACACTTTGCATCTCCCTTAACATTAATTCAGAAAATCGTGTGAACAGTAATAGGTTTGTAACAACATCATGTCCTTGTTAAAGGGCCCAGTGGAAATGACTTATATGCTGCCATCTCCTGGGCAACAAGGCTGAGCTTCTACCAAAAATAAGTGCAAGAAGAGCGATCTTTCTTACTTTATGACCAGAGACTGAAGCATCTATGAGAGCAAGTCTAATATTTAAATCTTAACGGATACACAAAGCAGACATGATTTAACATGATTTAAGTTAAATAATGGGACCAAATTTGTTCATACACTGGTGGAAAATAATTAAGTACATTTCCTCAAGTAACATTTTGAGCTACTTTACACTTTACACAAAACATATGATGAGTTTATAAAACATGCTGCATTGTTATCGATTAAACTACCCAACAGTATACCACTAACAAGTTAATATAATATATGGGTACCACTCTCTAATAAGGCACCATTTAAGGGTTATAAGTTGTAACTAATGGCTTTATTAATGGATAATAAATAAATTACTAATGCTTTATAGATCATTTATAAGCCATTAATAAGAACTTTTGGGTTGCCAGGTTGTAGAAAATCCTCCTCCAGCAGGACATTTGTTTTGTCTTCTGCAATAAACCTGCAGAAGAAACCTGCAACAATGGATTTGTTTTTGGCCACTAAGGGGCAGCAGAAACAACACTGACATATCATCACCTTTTAAATTGATATGGCAAACTTGATAGCAAACAGTTGCTGCTGTGCCCGAAAACAACTTTATGAGAGCGGTGAGTATGAGCCAAAACAGTACATTTACGGACCGGTGAGCTAAACAATGAGCTGAACTCATTATAAAGCTCTGTAAAGCCGAGCAGAGCCACAAATTCAGGTGATAATTCTCTGTACGTTCATCACTATGAGCGATCCCTTTGACATTGTCATTTGATACATTGTTATTGTAAAATATCATTTATAGCTGCTTTAAATTAATCAGAAAGACCTATACAATGGACCATTTGACCACTTACATTTTGGAAAAGGGCCAAAATCTAGAGATTTATTAACAATTTAAAAGAACCCAAAAGAACATTTATAATTGCAGGTGACTGACCAACCTTCACTGATGGCTTATTAGAAATTGAGAAACCCATGACCCTTAATTAATGCCTTACTAACACTTATAACTGCAGATACATGACTTATTGGAAAGTGAGAAACCAAAGATTGATTAATTAAATCCTGCTGGAGGATGATTTTCCACAACCTGGCAAGCCAAAAGGTTATTCTTATTAATGGCTTATAACGATCCACAAAGCATTAGTAAATAATCTATTAACCATTAATAAACCCATTAGTTACATTTTATAAACCCTTTATAAAGAGTGCCTTATTAGGAAGTTCTACCAATATATGTATTTTTAATAATATAAATGGGCCATTATGGGTAAGGAGCTACTTTTTAATACTTAAATATTTTGCTGCTAATACTTTTACTTAAGTAAACTTTTGAATGCAGGACTTTAACTTGAATGCTTTACTCTGAGTACTTCATCTACCACTGGTTATACTGGGTCCACTACCTTCACTTGCATAATACGACCACACTGTGTCACCATTTCCATTCTTTCTTCATAATCTCAGTTTATATGCAGACACCAAAGGGAGAAAAGATCAGGTCACAATTACACACTAACTGACTCTATTTATTATCATTTTATGTACTTATTTTGAAAGGCTTTCAATCATATCTGATTGACTTTTTATGGTATATTTGTTGCTGTTATCAATCTTACTTTATCATATTAATCTTATGTGCTTTGTGAACCTTGATTATTCTCTTCATATTCTGATTTATTATAAGTCAGTAAGGCCTTTTCCTGGTGAAATAAAGTTATATATGAGGCATTTGCTCATTCCTGCTTTGGTAAAGTACGTACGTGAATGAAACACAGTATATGAAGGAGAAGTTGCAAATGTGTAGAGGAACATTTTCAGGAGGGCATGCATGCAGATATATTATTTACAGAGAGATAAATTAGAAAAATATAGCTATGCAGCCACAGTTAATTGCAGACCTCAAGCTAATTCAGTGCACTATTGGTGTAATTGGTGTATGATTCTGGGGAATACAATCTTCTATTACACTTCATTTACATCCATTTCTGCCTCCAAGTGTAGCTGGTGTGCATGACTGATGTAACGTATCACCCACTGAGCTAAGAGAAGCCAGTCAGCCGAACAGAAGGAAACACCGGGAAAGATCTGGTACAACAGCTATAGGTAGCCAGCATGATCACTGCAGGACTGGGATAGGGGTGCTTCAAACTCACTGTCAAGCCAGTGTCATTAGTTGACATCTTTCAGGGGTGTGTTGTGCTTTCACTACCTTGATCTACAACACACTGGTTGAATAAGCGGCTTCTGTCTATAGCTGCAGACAGTGAGTGTGCTGCTGGGGCAAGAGACAGGAGGAGAGCAGACTGAGAATGGCTGCTAGGCAATTTTCTCCTGACATCAGGTTGACGGTTAGAGGGCTGACAAGCATCCTTCAATTAGATGGAATTTTCTCACTGCTGTCAAAACCTGGCCAATGTCAACTTGTCCCTGAGGTGCTGGTATTAGTGCAGCTGCAATTCTAGTTTTTCTGTCTCTTAGTTTTTCTTTAAGCTCTTCCTTTGCACACACACTTAAAAGCATGCACAACACGCATTGATAAAAATTAGATTTGTTTGTTCTGACTGGTGCATATGAATATCCCCTCTCTCTTTAGTTCAGAGATATTTTATATTCCAACAAGGCCTGGCATGCAGCCGAAGAATTTGACAGTTTTGATCAATACTCTGGAAAATCCGGCATAAGGAACCCATTCCATATTTTGGCTTGAGGCAACTGTTATATGACAATGTGATGAATAATTTTGCAAGGTATCTGAGGGGGGTCACTTAGGTCTGGGCAAAGAGGACGAATGTTTAAAATTCATGTCGGAGAATGCTCTGGGACAAGGTCAGATGTTAATAGTAACAGTGCTTTCGTGTGTGTGTGTGCACAGTGGAATGGGGAGAAAATTCTACAGCCCCTATTTGCTGTACTCTTTTTTTGCAGAGAAACGAGTAGGAGGCTTCAATAAATAAAAAGGAGCTGAGGATTTCCTGGTGTGTGTGTGTGTGTGTGTGTGTGTGTGTGTGTGTGCTATCTTCAGCCGAGGTGGTCCACAGGGACCTACATCGTTTCCACTGAGGTTCACAGGTCAGATGGGAGGAGTGGGTGTTGGGGTGGGAGGTGAAAAGAGAGATAGGAAGAGAGAAAGAAAGAGGTTTCCAGGTAGAACATTGTGGGAGTGTTTTATACGGATACAACCATATGTGATTCCCTCGAAATAATTAATAACACTTGATTATTCACTTGTATTAGACATAAATTAGCACTTAATCCTTGACTCAGCTACATGAAAATAAGCTTTCATGCTGATTTAATCCTAGAAAGGTCAAGTGCCTGACTGATTGCTTATTTGAATTTTAAATCTAAAATATCTAACATTAACATTGATACATTATCACCTTATTAAGTTGATATGGTGACCTTGTGAGAAAACAGTTGCGTATTTATACATCCAGCAGATATGGAGCAACATTAGTATTTATTTTGAGTTGGATCTGTGTCGACCTGATGAACGTAAGTCCAATATTCACTTTCCTTTTACCTCTTGTTGGTCTTCACTAACTTTAAATTTCTGGTTCTTTAGCAGCTAAATGCTCCACTACACCAGTTAGTCGATTTCTTTCTTCATCAGATGTTTTTGACGTCAATGAGAGCGGTGAGATTTAACCAAAATATTAAAGTTGCGGGCTGTAAAACCAAGACAATGAGCTGAAAAATGCTAAAATGCTCCATAGAGCTGCGGGGCACTGCAGAGTCCAGTGATAATTCTCTGTAGGTTTGTCACTACGAGCCTCCTCTTTCACATACCAGTGGTCATGTGATCATTATAAAAATTTTATTTATTTTATTTTATAGCTGCTTTAACTATAATGGTCATCAATGAACAATGTGCTGTAACATTCTTCACAACACGTGTTTTAATCAGCAGGTACAACTACATTTAAACTGTGTGAAAACTCCAAATCCACTTATTAGCATTATCCGGGGCTTTCAACTGCAACTCAGTCTTTCTAAGCACATGGATTTCACTCAGTTGGCATGGAAACAGCTCATTTGTCATCACATCCTTGACAATGACAACTGAGTAAACTCTGTCTGCTGAGGAAGACGTCAAGATGCAATTAAAAGCCCTGTAAAAAGCTAGTAGGTGGATTTTGAGTTAAGAATTATTTTTATTATTTTAAAACATTTATAACCCTCTCACTTCATTTTTAACCTCCAAAGTTTCTATTGTCCAATCAGAGCAAATCAAAACACAAAAAACTATAAAAACCTAACAACAGCGCATAACAAGTATTACAACTACTACTGCCCTGAATTAATGAAGCATCACAACATTTTAACTATGTATCTGTCTATATGCAGAGCAGCTTTTAAAGTGGCAGTGAGGATTCACCAAGGTGGTTATTTATAAGCCACAATGGCAACAGTTCAGATGTTTGCACCTACACACACCATGCTACTGCTGCATATTCAAAACTCAGATTTTTTCTCTGAACATCACACAATATTACAATGGCTTGTTCTGAGTAAAGTATGTGGGCTGAATAGTCCGGTTTTGAAATCACTGGTTTCATTCTTCTGCAGCAGAATACAGTGGTTAAGTGAATTCAGCAGACACAAGATCTTGTACAGTTTAAAGATTAAAATCTCACTCTGAGCTCATTATCTGTAATTTCTGAACAGTGTGTTTAACTGGAGAATAAACTCAAATCATTGTGAAAGTGCAGCCCCAGGTTTAATGTTTAACTGCAATCAATTCTCTATGAGCTCTGGCTCTTGTAAATTTTATTATATCTTACCAACCTTACCAGCTTTATGATTCAAGGAGTTTAATACAGTAGAATAAAATACTTTTTGAAGCATACTCTATGTATATCTGTTGGGAACATCGCTGCCTTGCTGCAAGTAACATGCAGGCCAAGAAAAAGAGAATGACAAAAAAGCAAAAGCTGGTCCTGGAGAGTTTGCAGACATCCTGCTTTCGCTTGAATCGTTAGAGGTTTGCTTGACATCTCTTAGATGCTTTGTATTTCAACTGCATCCTCCAGCGCAGCAGGGACCTCGGCCAAGGCAGGAGGAGATAAAACTGATTTCTTCAGTACCAAGCGGCAGTCAGATGGCAGAAGGAGCCAACTTGTAATGGTCTTTTTAATCAGATGTAGAAAGTGAAAGTCAGGTTGAAGTTTAAAGGGGGGTGAGTCCTCAGAGGTTTTAGGGCTTGCCTGTTTGGGAATTCAGACGTGAGCTGTACTGTAACACCTCATCTCCAGGTCAGTTCAATGACAAACCTTGGAAGTCATAAAAACTCCACCATTACCGAGAGCAAGACTTGTTGAACATCTTTGCACAATAGCTTTATATTACATGCAGAATATCTACATTAAGATTGCAACACCAGCTGTTTCCTTTGGTTAAATTCTATCTAAATCCTCGAAGCTAAAACACAAATTACCCAGATGTCAGACAGCTACTGTGCTTGAGAGGGAAAAGAATGCCACATGCTTGACAATCCAAATGCTCTCTTCTGTTTGCCTGCAGTCTGTCTTCATTTTAGCTGTCTTCTCCAGCTGTTACCCGCCATTAGGAAATAATGTCATGAAATGAAATCTCCAAGTGTGAAAAGTAAGTAAATATCCTCTTTTCCATATTCATAATTAAATCAGTTTTTCATCAAGTTTCCTCTTTCCAGTTTTGTCTTCGGATGTGCCTGGGGGAGTACAGTGTGTTCAGATTTGCAGAGAAAGTCAATATTTTGTCTCATTTGGTCTGGCTTTGCCCCGCCTCATTGGTTTGTTCCTTCTATGATAAACAATGTGGTTTTGGTAAAGCAATTTCTACATAGAAGTACCTCGCAAGAGAGCAGAAAGATTCCAAGTGGCAAACCAATTAAAGCAGCCCAATTGAGCTGCAGCAAGAGCAATTATGAGATTAGAGTGAGACTTCAGGGGAAATATTTGGATAACTTCCCAGTTAGGGTTTTGCTATTTAAATTACAGAAATGGCATGGCAGTGCGTGAGCAATGTCTTGGATAAATCTCTGGCAGGCAATGCCGATTAAGCTCATCTGGTCCATCTTTTCCCCTACTTCTCAAATCTTTTGACTACATGCTCTAATCTTTGCACACAGGCCAATATGGACACACTGATGTGATTACAAGACCACTGGCACAGAAGTCAAGATGGATGGAAACAGATTTTCCAACGAAAACGCTTGGGAAATGAGTGTAATGTGATTTAATCATAAGTAAAATGAGGGAGATTCCAGATCCTTGAATCAACTTGAACTGGACTGAACTCAAGCAGAGCTGAAAAGGGTGTGTTTCCCATTGTCACTCTTATAAGAGGCTGTGCTTGCCTCTCATACCACTGATCATTTTGGTATAAAATCATTCTACCGTCTGTCTGAGACATAATTTGTTAAATCCTCTGTAAAAAAAAAAAAAAGTTGTATTACTGTGATCAATTTTTATGGAGTCTTAGTACATAAAGGTTTTCAGTGAGAACAAATATTGAAAAACCTGAAAATGGATGCTCAAGCAGAATCTGGGTATTGATGTATCCTCTCTGTCAAAACAATACAGTTAAGTGTCCTGCAATAATTTATGAAACTTCGTCTCATTGGCCATCTCTGTTTAACATTCTCTCCCCAAACACTGCAGCTCTACCAGATGTGTTGTTTCACTGATCTGATGGATTCAAAGGTCAGCTGTGCTAATAACACAGAAGAGGACAGAGCACTGTTAATTACAGTCTGTCTCAAAGTCAAAGACCGCAGTGCTGAAAGAGAGCTCGTCCTCCCTCGCACACACGCATTTGTACACACATGCACAGCCCCAACACGTTCATTAGAGGACATTATCTTGCAACGGCTGCTGAGTGAACTAATGGCAGGCTAATGAACTCTGTTGCTGCTGTTAGATTTGGAAAAGAGATGCAACAGTCTGTCTGCCTCTCATCTCTCATGCACAGATTCGGCAAAAGCACAATTTCTGAAGCAGAAGTTAAAAGACATAAGCCTCTGTTTACTGTTGAAATCCTGACGTCTCTGCATTGGATAGTTAACACTCCAAGGTGAGCTGACATCCATATATTTGACTCAGAGACGTAATGCTGGAAAGGTAGAGATGGAGGCAGTGTGCAGAGAAGAACATTTCAGCTGTTTTAATGAGCCTTGCTTTCCTTCAAGGATCTCCAATAACAAATACACTTTTTTACCTCGTGGAATACTTCTACAGGCCTTTGAAGAAAGTGTCAACTTTCCAGAGATGACAGAGAAAGTGTTGTGTGTTTGTCGTGTAATTTGGTGGATTCCATAATGTATGTGAATGCATGTCTTAAAATGTACTTTATATACAGTTTAGGAGTATTTTTCTATAAGGGGGCCACAGAAGAAGAGACGGACTAAAAGCAGGTAAACAAATGATATAGCCTTTGTTAAAATAAGTCATAAAGTTCTTCACACACAGAACTTCAAATGCGATTTTGTCGGGTTTTAATTGTCTCTTCTGCTATTTTCTTATCATGAAATAAATAAAAACTGTGCTTAAACTGAAGGAAATCATTTCCAATTTACAAAAACTGAGACTGGTCTGAGCAAATTTAAAAAAAGAAATCAAGTATTATTCCAGCAATAAATAAAACACAATACGGCAGTGGCCCCTCTATGGGGAGGAAAGAACAAAAAAACATTTTCACAACACTGCCCTGTAAAATCATTATATAGTAATAGTGCTAACCTATCAAACTTAGAAGCTACTTCCTTTTACAGAGGATTTACAAAATGTGTCAATACTGCTAAATACATTAAATAGAAATACAAATCAGTAAATCAGGAATCATTGTTTAACAGTTTCCTACCTATTTCATGGATAACGAGCTCCAGTGGCACACATATAGTGAAATCATTCCACAAGCATTGGCAATCCTAAAACCAGCAATTACAAAATGTGGATTTGGATAAGCACATCAGACACCATTGAACCAAAATATTGATATATTGTGCTAAATAATTCTGAAACAACATATGAAATATGATATAAATGTTCTCACCATCTTCAACAGCAGCGGTTCCCAGGAAAATAGCGCGTTATGTCGTACTTCCTTTTCCTTGTCCTTTTCCCGGGACCCACTGACCTCTCAGCAAGGACAGTGCCCTGAGAGATGGTGAAACTACTACGCCCCCTGCTGTCCAAAGTCAACATCAACAGCAGCACTGCATTTTTTTTTTTTTTACAGGGGTTTTATTTCCTAACAACACTTTAAACAGCCAAAGGTAAAACACTAAATGCAAAAGAGGGGAAAGTCATGATTCCTAGTTTAAAAGGTGAGTTTTTGAACCTGCAATAACAGATTTTTATGGCCAAAAAAAGGTGATATATTATGTCAAAATATACTGACATACTGTATATCACCTTTTGAGTTAATGTGGCAAACTTGCTAGCAAACAGTTGCTTATTTACACAGAGCAACATCCATCCATTCATTATCTATACTGCTTATCCTCAGAGGGTCGCGGGGGGCTGCCAATCCCAGCTGATATTGGGCAAGAGACACCCTGGATTCAATTGAATTCATGTTTGTATCCACTTGGTGAATGTAAGTCCAATATTCACTCTCTTTTAGCTCTGTTTTTGGTCTCCACCAACTCCTGAGGGAAACATCTGGCTCTTTAGCTGCTAAATGCTCCACTGTGTTCACCAGCTAGTCTCAAACTGTGTCTGTCTGCTGTTTGACGCTGAGCAGGTAGTGTGCTGTGGGTTTTTTTTTTTTTAGAGCTTCTTTGCTGAAAACAGCTAAACAGTGAGCTGAAACTCACATTAAAGCTCCAGAAAGCTGAGAGGAGCCACAGATTCATGTGATAAGTCTCTATAGGTTCATTTCTACGAGCGATACATTGCTATTATATAAATATCGATTATAGCAGCTTAAGGAATATTTTCTTAGCTGTGTGTGTTTAACAGGACTATAGCCATACTAGCAGCTCTGTGAGGCTGGACTGTTACTCAGCAGTGTTTTGAGCAAAATGCAAACGTCAGCATGCTAACATGCTGACAATGCCAATGCCAATATACTGATGTGTAGCAGGTATAATGCGTACCATGTTTACCATCTTAATTTGGCGTGTTACCATGCTAACTTTAGCTTGTCAGCACTAAACACAGAGTACAGCTGAGGCTGATGGGAATGTCAGTAGTTATGCAGCTATTTGGTCATTAACCAAACTATTGGACAAATTACAATTTTGAACTGATGATGGTGCTGGAGGAAAAGTCAGGTTCAATAGATGTTGGGATATCTCAGTCTGGACCAAGGTGGTGGACTGACCAACATTGCTATCCCTAAAGTGATAACATAATTTAATGGTGTGTTTGAATATGAGTACATCTATTAACATAAACCAAATCTGATTCAAACAGATCCAAACTGATTCAGGTGACTCTGTGGGGAAATCTATCTGTTAGACTGCGTTCAGTCACACAGCTTGTGCATCTCTGTGAGATGTGAATAAATCACAATCAATTTAACAGGAATTAACAGCAATTAGAGTCGGAGCCTCATGCATATGGATAAGCTCTAAAGGGGAGGCAGTTTATTCAAATGAGACTTTATCTTTATAGAGCAGCGTCAGTTTCCCAGGGCAGGCGCTTTCACTTGTCAGAAATGAACCATCTCACCTCTTTAAAGTAGCAACCGGTGGGAGCTCCAAAGATGAACATCATGGCATCCCTCAACATTTCATTTCATTTCTCTTTTTTTTTTTTTCTTTCTGTTTATTCCCCATGAGAAACAGATGTCATGACGAATGGAGAGGGAGCTGGCTCTTGACAACAGAATTAATTTCCTTCCTGTAAAGAGGAGGAAACGTGTCAATGACAATATGGCAGGGCTTATAGAGAATGCTCTATCTTGTGTGATGTAGAGTGAACTGAAAGGATTTCATTTAATCATGATAGGTCTTTTCACCGCATGAAACCCTCCCATGCTGATAAAAACTGTACTGGCAATGCACTTTGCATTTTGTGGACATACTTTGTTGTGTGGTGGTGTCTTCTTTGGATTGAATGACAATGTTGATAATGTGATCTCTCACTTAAAATTCACAGTGCTGTTGCAATGGAGTTTAAAAGTATGAATACATTTTAATGTTTATCAAACACAACATCAATGTCAGCCTTATAGAATGCAAGAATAACGTCTTGTAAGCAATCATTGTGTGCCAGCAGTGAAACACAGAGATATCAATTATAGGAGAGACATCAATGTCAATGATATTGATTCCTCCATCTACAGTAGCCTCCATAGATCAGAATGCATAAGCCATATTTTTAGTAAAGGACACGGTAGTGATCATAGATACACCAGTGGTTAGCTTGCTACAGTTCAACTGTGACTGATAACAGCTTGTTCTCAAAACAATGAACACCATTCACTGAGGTAAAAGTAAGGCAGGTTGCTGAATAATTACAGCACCAAGATAATTTATTACAAATACTGTAACACCCAGGTTATTCTGAACCTTTCTGATAAGATACCTTGTCCCAATTTTTCCTCCAGAATCTTGAGATGGCAAAAGGTAAACAGTACAGAAACCCACAGGTGTTTGAATTGATAATTGGATAAATATGTGGTCTGTATTTTAGAAACAGAGTGATGAATACCATTGTGTCACATTTGTGTGGACCTGCATTTCGGTTTCGTTTTAACAGAGCTTGTGGTTTTATCATTAGGCCTAACGTGCCTTTGTGAAACATCCACATTGACTCCCACTCATACAGGATGAGTCATGACAACTAATTCTTCTTCATTAGTTCAAAAGAACATTATGACCTCATTTTAAAACAATGATAACCCGTCATGTGCAGCTGTTATAATAAGGCATATTAACTAACTATGAATTTCCCTGATTGCACAATATTGCTTACAAAAACAGCATTTGTCAGTCCACTACAACAACAGTTTGTTCTCAAGAGTAAAAGCACAACTTAGAAATTATTAAAAGTTAGAAAATCACACACTGAAAGCTGGTGAATGATAAAGTATGAGCTTCAAAGACATATTCTTCTAATCGCTCAAGACCATGCAGTGTTTTGCCTCAATAGCTTTTCATCTTTGTTTCAGAACGGACAAGGACTGAACATCCAAACAGAGATGAGCTGAGGATTATTTCAAGGCTGGAGTGCCGCGGAGTATTCAAAGAGTCTGGTTAGCCAAATTATATAAAACGGAGCATTTACAGGAAATGGTGTTCATGTTATGGTAGTACACTAGAGATGATACAGTGGTTTTAATAAGGGGTTTTCTAACAATATATGAATACATTAAATACATATAGGCTAAATGCATTTCATATCACAGACTTTAATCCAGGGAATCCAGATCAGTTCTTGAATCCCATCAAGTGTGTTTAAGCATTTCCCTAATTAGGATAACTTTTAATGAAATAAGGTAGGTGGACTATTTTCCGTTTTGCGGTTAACCCTCCACACAGCGACCAATAGGAGACCCCGGGACCCCTTCGGGAGGCTGGCAGAAGTAGCCTTCATCTATTGATTTGCTTTTAAAATGTGGTGCCATTCATCATAAGGGCGCGTCAAACCTAGTCAATAAAAGAATTTCGAGGTTGAAATGTAGTTAAGATTGGTTCTGCTGCCGGTGTTTCCTGCTCCACATGCGCACCTCCCCTCTCTCCTCTTGACTCTCTGTTGCGCGCAGGGGAGCTCGGTCAGATGGAGACTCCGGAAAGTCTCGCATTTTCGCGTCAAACCCCAGCCGTCGATTGCCAGCATGAACACCGTTCATGCTGAGGAGGATACATTCACATTTATTTCACTCAACGTTTCACGCAGACACCTGTCGGGTCGTTTTAATCGCCTTGATTGGTGGTCATCATGGCTCGTGAGCGGCTACACAAGAGGCGCCTGGATTAAACCAACTCAACTCCAGTGTGAGTATCTTTGCTCAACAAGATAATCATTTACAAAAATATTGAGTTAAAGAGATTTTGTTAGATTTCTGACGTAATTAGAGATTATTCCTTAGCCGAATGACGTTTTTGTTCAATAGGCTATTTAAAAGTTCATTATCCTGATACTAAAAATGGTTGCGTATTTTGTGATAAATTCACCTTCTTATCAGTTTTTATCATCTATTATCAATTTGACAGTAGCGTATAGCTGTGTCTATGAATAGACAGCCTATGCAGCAGCACCCAATAACAGCCTAAACTTAACTGAAATATTAAGAAAGACAAAGACATAATCAAACCACTGCATACAAATTCTTTAATAAGTGTCCAAAAATGAGCTTTAAAGTCCCCCAAAACTGTCTTTGAGACTGTATAATGCTTAAAAACTAACATCCTCCTGGTTTCGATTGCTCCCTCACTGAACAGCTGCAGAATATCTCAGTGTCATGTCTCTGGGGGGTAAAAGACTCTTGGTCTACCAGAGACTGAACCACAAACAGGACTGTGTTATCATGGGGAAGGATAAACTGCTGTAAACATTTGTACACATGCTACCAACATCTTGCACTTATCTTGTAATTATTATTCTGTTTATTGTAACATAACAAACTGGAGCATTCTCTGCTACGTCTGACTATTTGACAGATTTCCCCTGGCTAATTCCTTCCATTATGCTTAAATGGTTTCTCTCATGCATCCAAGCAAACAAGCCAAGAAGTGACTTGTGTGTTCTTTTTCCAGCTGATTGCCGGGGTTTGGTTTGAAGTCTGGGGCGAGATCTGTTGATGTGTGAGATGTTTGTGCACTCACTGTTTGACATTTAGTTCATTTTCCTCCCCTGCTTCCCCCATTCTAGTCTATTAAAGGGGCTGCAGCTCTGCTCAGGGTGCAGAGCAGAGGTCCTGACAGGTGGGCAGATGACCTTTGGACAAACACGGCTCTGTTTACTCTCAGTGCAACTTCTAAATCACTGAAATAGTATTTTTTTGTTAATTGGAGGGAGAAAGAGTGGGAGCTGAGCATGACAGAAGGAGGACATATATGTAGAGTCAGTTTGTAGCACCTCTCCACGCCCCATAACTCTACACACACCCAAACCAAACCTCACTCCGGCTGCTGCACCCAGCCATGCAGTCTGTCTGGTCTACCAGGCAGGAAGGTTTTAGATTGCCCCCGAGTTTGTGGAACAAATGTGTGGAGGTGCTGAGATGTCATGCTTCTTTTGGCAATGGCTGACGTTCGAAGGCTTAGGTAATGCTGAAAGTATGAGAGGGGAGAGGGAGAGGGAGAGAGTTGTACCATATCAGATTGTTTAGACTGGACTCTGGGGGTCCACCACAAATGGAAAAAAAGGATTCTGTAACAGAGCACATTAGGAATGTGGGAGGAGGATTGCGCGATACTTAAATGTTTTGGCAACAGCTCCGAGTTCTATTTCAAGAGTTGGTAGTTTTTAACTTCAGATGACAACAATCCTCAGTAATGCAAGATTGGCTCTGCGTTATTTCTAACATGAAATCGGTTTTAGAAAGGATGCTTCAATCTAGTCAAACTTTTATCTGCATCTGTCACTCCCTTGTTGTTCTGCTCGAGCAGTTTTTCTTTTCCATCTTATGATGTGTTGTTTGAACATCATTTTTTCTACAGTTTTCTGCATTCTCCTTCACTGCAGTTGATTTTTTAAAATGTATTCTGTCATGTTTTCTCCTTTAAGATTGATATCTATATAGTGTATCTATAGTGTGTGGTAAAATTACTCAATTAAATGTATCCATTTTGATGCACTTAATGAACATTGTCATATGTATCCTGTACAGTACATAATATGTTGATTTACACTGTAGCGTGAGTCCCCAGGCCATTATAACTTACTGTATATTTTGGTTTAGAAACCACAATTATTCTGAAGTGCTAACAATTTTATTAACACACTTTTTAACACTTTACCCAACATTTTAACTATATTATTTAAACACCAATGGCAATCTTTATCTATTAGCTAAGATTTTACCCCAAACTGCTTCAAATCAACAGTAACAGTTGAAGAAATGCAACAAATCAAAATTGTCTTTAATTAGCTGCATACGTGCTGTAACCTTGAATGAGATCCAGTCTGAGTCACCAGCCAACACAAATATTTTCCCAAATGTATAAAAGCATTACAATGTGGGACCAGGCAAAGTGAAACGTAAGCACAGAAGTCATGAGTGATTCATAAGATAGAATTATAACGTTCATGACGCATAGTAATTACTGTCCAATTATAAAGGTTTAAAAATTAGAATGATGTGTGTGAACCGCTAATGGCTTACAAGAGTTATAGAAAAAATCCAACAAGTACGATCAAGCTGCTACAGGTGGCAATGTTTTGTGTGCACAAACGGGATTTACAGTAGCAGGTTGTCACACACAATCAAAAGCAGTGGCAGTTGAACAACACTGACAGGTTCTGTCTTCAAGCGTTTTTCATTAGTATAATCAGCAGCCAAATGCACTTGTTGCAACTCAAGAAGATACATGTGTCAGGTTTGAGGAGAGCATCAAGCTTTGGTTGTTAACCAAAGCCCCAGCTAAGCTTTTGCCACTTTCTACCCATTGATAAGGGCAATCAGTTAGGTGAAGAACATGATCAGGCAGAGGAGTTACCCTTGTCAGATGTAACTGGCTTGTTTAACCGTAGTTCATCATCTTTCAGCAACAATAAAGGATACGTACATGCTGTTTTATTGCCATTTTAGACTGGAATCTTGTTGTTATCAACAAAAACCAATAAGCTAAATCAGGCTTTTAATAATCTATATTCTTATATTCTATAATCTATTTTATAATAATATTTATAATCTGTATATTATAGTTTTCTTCAATCTTGTGTTATGAGCATTTTGTCCTGACAGATGCAAGTCTGCTGTGGTCAGATGTTCTTGACAAGAATAAATTAGCCTTGTCATCATTTCGTAATCAAAACAAAAAAAACCCAAAAAATATCAATTAAATATTTTTGTAATATTTAGAATTATGTAATCGGAAAGGTCCAGGGTACATTAAAGGATCATTCTGGTGTACAACTTTGATTTGGGGTCTATCAGTAAACACTGTACTCACCAAGTTAATTGCTAAGATCTGGGAGCACCGATGAAGCAGTGCTGGGCTGTGAGGTGATTTTGGCTTAGTGGGCACAGTAGGAATTGCAGGTCACATGACACCCACTAGCTAAAAAATACTTTTTTCCTTGCACAATCATTACAAAAGAAATTATTGTAAAACGATGCATACATTCTTGGAAGTTGGAAGTGAGTCTTTGTATTATCACAATTAGTTCAAGGTCCAATAGAAATTAAAACATCTTGAATAACCATAGTCCACCACCAAGTCTATTATTTGAATGACATACATGTGTTTGGGGAATTGGCAGGAAGTCACCCAGCTCAGTCAGAGAAGGACTCTACTATGCATGCTCTATGGGGCGAAAAATGTGTAAGCCTGAAGAACATTTTTCTGTGTATGTGCCCGGTGAGCAGCTATCATTGGAATGAATGGAGAGCCATCCTGGAACATGGTACTGTCCGGTTCTCTTAACACATCCATGCAGTTTACAGACTGACTTCCTGGTTCATCTTTGACTTACCATACTCGTTGTAGTTTTCCTGTGCAATGAGGGAATATTACCAACATTTTGCGTACACTCAGTTTTGGTTTCAACTCCAAAGAAAAAGGGCTTTAGACAAAATGGCAAGACCTGTCGGATGACCTGAATGCCTGTTTTGTGCCCTGTCAGACTTTGAGGCCGTGTGTGTCCCAGATCTCAGCAATCACTTTGGTGAGCGCAAAACCGATAAAGCAATGGCCAGAACTCTGAAAATAAGACCCAAGTTGTAATAACTGGAATTACCCTTTAAGTGACAATCACTGCACTACCCACCCAGGCTGAACTCAGATCCACCTCTTGTCTTTCTAAGTGCCCATTCCTTCTCCCTCTCACTCATTAAACAGTAGGGCAAACGTTTCAGATGTTTATTAATGTCACATTGGTTTTAAAGCGCTGCTAAAGCAAACAACCTGTAGCTATTAGAAAAACATACACATGCAAATGTATACACTTGCATGCATGCACAAATACACAGTCCACATCTGCACACCAGATGTCAAGGTGGACCTGGCTAATCAAGACTGACACCGCTGTTGAACAAGAGGTTAAATACTTCTAGAGCTTTTCTCAGCACGCGTCTGTTTTGTTTAGACTGTGCTATTGCTTCAACAGCCTGCTTATTTAACAGATTAAGGAGCCAGACTCCTGTGAAGACAAACATCATTCTCCTGTGACAGAAAATCAACCCGCTCATCTTTACTCTTAGTGGGAAGTGAAAAGGAAAGGGAGGACTAGTCCAGCATCATGAGACGGATGAAGCCCACTTCCTGAGATATTTGTGCTCTCAGGGAGCTGTTAGATTTCCTGCCAAGATTTCATCCATAATCTGATTGTGAAAAGGACCAGAGAAAGAAAAAAACTGATCCCTGAGTACCTCTTAGCAGGAAGTAATTGTTGTTTTCTGTCCTTCAGATTACTTTGACTTTTGATTTCTTTGTCATCCACGTAGAGAAAGTTTTGTTATTACCACAGTATGATATCTCATCCGTCTTTGTTTGACTTCCCCATCAACAGGGAGGCTGCCTTATTTCCTTTTGTGGCATTGGTTTTTCTTGTTCCTCCCATTTCCCAGCACTGGGATTCAGCCAGGCCCCATTCACAGAGTGTACTGTACAAGGTCAGGATGTGTTTACACAGTTATAAACATGCAGACATGATTAAAACATGTTTCAGGAGAGGCAAGAATATGTGTGTGTGCTGAGTGCTGGCTCTTGGAACTGATTGTCACCTCGCTCTGATTTTGCGGTCAAAGTGGATCCTCTCGAGGCGTTTTACATATTTGTAGAAGCTCTGTTTCATGCTAGGATTTCATAATGTTGATGCTAAACAGAGCTGTACATCTGCATACAGCATGCAGAATTTTGTCTCTGGAGGAGCTCTGTGGGGATGCTGATTTTCATTTGCTGTTTAATTGGTATCTTTGCAGCACAGAATGGGTTGTTGCTGATTGGCATAATTTTGTCACTAAGAGTAGATAGAGAGGGATACATGAGAGGGTGCAAGACAGGGAAGCAGTGAGTAAGGAGCATGCCTTTGTGTGTATGAGTGCATCAAGCGTGCATAAATGTGTATGTGTGTTTTAAACTCCCATGTAATGGCATAACCTGCACCCAATTTAACACCTCAAGCAGAATTTCAGTGAACAAATAAAGCAGAGTCCATCTGAAATCTGAAATGTCATAATAAATGCAATCAAGTTTTAAAATACTGTTACGTTGCCTTTTGTCTGAAGGAGGTAGGACAAGACGGAAGCTCAGAGAAGGAACAATACTTGTAGTTTGACAGTAGTAATTGTAAATATTTATCAGCAGCGCAAAAGGTTGGATTCCAAATTTGACACACAGCTGTGGAATCCGTACAGCTGAGCCTAATTAAAAATAATGAGCTTCATGGTTTGTCCATGTAAGAGCCATGAAGTGTAAGAGATAGCAGCTCTAGCATTCTTGATATTATGGGTGGCATTAGAAATAAAAAGCTATGGGTTATTGAAATCAAATGGTTTTACCCACTCAGCCTGAATAGATTCAACTTGGCAATCTGCCCATTATTTCATGGAATATCTTGTGCAAAGTTGATATTTTGACCCAAGGATGGGGAAAGAGGAATACTCAATCTCCAAAATGGAAAAAGTTCATCCTGTGGGAGCATAGCTCCGCTCTCTAACGGCAATCTGCCCATTTAATTTTGAAATTTATTGTCTACAAATAGGAAATTCTAGCCTGATAGTGGCACTAACGGGAAGGCCAGGGGCTCACCAAACATATTAAGATTAATTGCCTGGGGACCGTCAATATCCAAGCCATCAAGAAAATCCAGTTGTTGATCCAGGCAGTTGTTGTGATTTGGTCTTGGACAGACTTTGCAGTGTTGGACAGACTAAACAACTCCCTGACCTACATCACCATCCTAAGGGTTTGAATTCACTGTAGAGGTGAGAAGAAATACAGATGTGTGTGTATATGATAATATTTGTGTGGGGACACATTCATGTCCTTCTCAGGATGAATTGTAATAACTTTGGTGATCCTCTGGATTTTCATTTAGCGCCATCATCAGGTCAAATTTTTAATACTTTGCTTTATGACCAAATACTAGTACTAGTACTTTGTGTTTTGTGCTAATTAGCAAATGTTAGCATGCTAACACACTAAACTAAGATGTGTAAACATTGTACTTGCTTAGCATCAGCATGTTAGCATTGTCATTGTGAGCATGTTAGCATGCTGATGTTAGCATTTAGCTCAAAGCACCACTTTGCCTAATCATCTCTGTAGAGTCTTCTTTTTGTGTATGCTATGGACATGACCAACTAATATGTATTGTGAACAAACCTAAAAAAATGTTTAACAGATTACACAGGTGTCTTACAAGTTCTATATTATTCATTTATTAAGTTTACAGAAAAATAGGGAATTCCATCTTTCATATTTCACAAAACCACATGCTGAATTCCACTTACATTTATGCAAATTCCAGACATAAGATCTGTGCTCCTGAACAATGTCAATATAGAAATGTGGCCAGTCTGAACTATTTGTATAGTAATCTTGGAGAATATAGAGTAATACAGAATATGGAAGATACAGAAGAGAAAATGTTGCTAGTAGAGTAGATGCATAGGAAAAGAAAGGAACACAACGCACTGTCACAACCAGAGTGGAAAACAAATGCACACCCCAGAGTCAGAGTGCGGAGTGTTCGGTCTTTACTCAGTAACAGGGTAAGTACAGCTGACAAAGTCCAACAGGGAAAAGGCAGAGGCAAGGTCCACAAACAGGCAGGATCATACACAGGGAATCAGCAAAAACTACTATGAGAACGCTAGGACGCTAAGTACACAGATACGAAGATGAACTGGCAACTACACAACGGTGGAACACAGATATATATACACAAAACAGGAACTTAACAAGCTGACAGATAATGACTAATCAAACTCAGGTGAGACCCGAAACTGGCGGGAAACAGATCAGACTACGAAGCAAAGAAAAACACAATATAACAATACTGAGTCCGTCAAAATAAAACAGGAAATAAGCTTATGGTGATGGGCGGGACGTAACACACACTACACAACAAAGGTATGATGAAAGATGATACAGTGCAGTAGTTGTGTATATGTTAGATGCATGTAGCTTATATTTTCTGTGCTGTATAAGCTGCTGGGTGAAATTACATCAAGGCTTGCGTGTTCAGAAAAAGCCTTGGGTCTGCAAGATTCCAGATAATCTGACAAATTCACAGTGTAAACAACCCATTGCACCAACAACATGAGTAATATCCCATTCTGGCTTTGATACCAGATCAGTCTTGACATTTTATGCTCTTAGTAGAACAAATGCATCTAATGCAATGATGAATGCAGGTTTTTATTTTCAGTCAGCAGGATTTTGATGGTGGGGTTTTACCTCAGTCAATGCCACCTGCTGTTTGCTTCCCATCACAGATCGATTTTCAGACCAAAGAGGTCTAAAGGCTGTCTTTCTTTCTCACACTATTTTTCTCATCTCTGCTGCTTTGCTTCTCCACTCCGTGCTTTACCCTTGGCTCTCACTGTCCTCTTTATGTTCTGTCACATTTCCAAATCTCTCTCTTCTCTCACACTTTTAATTTTTTGCTCGAACTAGACATTCATCTTTAATGGGAATAATAGATTGATAGTTACAGAGAACAGAGATGATAACAATTACCTGCATTTGTAGAAATAAGGATATGCAGAGGCATGAAAAAGATGAGAACAGTAGCATTCATTGATAAGATACTTTTCAAAACACAGCTAGAAAGGGCTTGACACATCATAAAAAGCATAAAAACATCATCAAAATATGGATATAAGACATATAAAGGTGAGGCAGGAATCAGGTTTAGTATCAGAAGCAGCACCATTCACTGATAACTTTAACTAGTAACTACTGTAGATGTCAGAGAGAGCATTTATTAAGTGGTGTCATTGGCATTTTAAAGAGCCCACCTCTGTCTGCTGATGATTCATTACCTTAGGCCCATAACACCTCTAGAGGGATCAAAAATAAGTTATTTGCCCAACACCAGTGTCTACCCACATAGGCTTACAGATATTGCCATGTATTCCTGATAAGTCTGCAAGGGCTCAGAGCTTTCCTATTATGAAATCTTCAGCTGTGTGAGGACTTTCTTGTGGTCTTTTCAAGCCCTTTGTGCACACATTCAGCAAGCACTGATGCAAACTTGGCTTGAGTAACCCACAATTTATAGCACTGTTGCAACATTAAAACGGATGAGGGGAAGGCTGCAAGAATTTAAAAAAACAGCACATGGAAGGAGCTGGGGAGAACAAATTTACACTTACACAGGTCAGAAGCAAGCACTGTGTGTTAGTTGAGTATCCTACGATGACATGATCATGATTTTTGAAAATGTCTTAAAGGCCTACTCCAGCGATTACATTTCCATAAAGCTGGGTGACTCACAAGAGACGGGATTTTAAAAAAACATATCGAAGCAGCAGAGGCCGAGATATGCCAGCTTTTAGTCCTTAGTATGCGTCAAGCTACAAAAACACTGGATCCTACACTTCCCATAATGCAACTAGATAGTGTCTTTCATTAGACTCTCCCTGCCTAAATGCTGATGTCTTTCAAACTCCATGCCCTCAGTTTGTAACACAAGCTTTCTGTTAATTTTTAGTTTCTATGCCCAGGGTTAGATAACCCTGATGATGTCACAATGATGTCATCAGGATTATTTCTTCTTTAGACTTTAGAAAGCTCCCTCCAGAGTGACAGATGACACGATTCAACTGTTTTTACAGGCTGAGTAGCAGTCCTCATGATGAGTAAACTTAACTTGATGAGTAAAACGTTGATCTGAGAGCGTGAACAACAAAACTCCCTTTGCCCTGTGTAACATTTTGATGTTGCAAAATGCTATTTCCCCCATCCTATTATGAAATATGTGGGCCCTATTGCACTCATGCAGTTACACTTTGGGGATGTCAAAAAAGCCTGTGAGGTTTCAGCTCTTAGGGGGGTGAACATCTGAGTTTTGGCCCTTCTATCCCAGAGCCACTCTCTCGCAACATAGCCAATAACCTCTGAAAACTTCATCAGGCTTGTATCTAGCTCACAGCATTGTCTAATAATTTAAGAATTTGTTATCAGTAACAGCTACAGTAGGCTACAGGATAGGCTTGCCCTACAGTTATGATGGCAACCTGCCACTCACTTATGTGGGTGGCTGCGCTATCTGTGCAATAATTAAATGGTTGTGAGCTGGTTGCAGTTTCTCATTTACTTACAGCGATCCAATATTACTGATGGAATTGGTTTTATTACTTTCATGGAACAAAATCAAGTTATGTCACCTAAGTTGCCTGAGGGAGAATGGCCTTTCAATATACTGTTAATTTGCACCTTTAATGATGTAAGTGTGAACATGTTGAGTCACATAATGTTTTTGTGGCTGCATTTTAAAACGCCCCTGTTGTGTAGCAAGAAATAACACTGTAAAATGAGAGAATGCTGCATGAAGTTTGCTAGAACCGGTGCAGGATTAGATTCCTGGTGCAGTTGGATTGTTAAATCTAACAAACTCTGCAACAAAAGAAAAAGAAATATGTTACCGACTGAGGAAGTGTCAGAGAAGTGTTTTAAAACATTTTACACTTCGATGTCTGGAATTTATTAGCACTGGACCTCAGAAATAATAATATCTACTTTCTTATTATTCATGCAGAGGCAGAAGAAAACAAAATACATGCACTTGCCACACTGCGTGTCCACCTGTATCAATACCTCACTTGGTTCTTTCCATAAAAAATCTTGATCTTGAAAATAATATTTCCAGGTTAACAAAATAGAGCTCTCAGTGGGCTTTTAGTTCACAGAGAATAATCATGTGTTTTTAGTTTTGAATTACAGAGTAACTATTTTTCTGACCTTGAAAGTCTCTTAGTAGAGCTTGTCTTTGCATGTGCTATATATCCCTAATCATAAAGCAAGGGATCTCCATCCAGTAGACCACACACACTCTGCAGCTGACCTCAAACATTTTAGAGGTGACTTGTGCTATAGAAGGGAGTATAGTTTGAAATTCACATACTGGTGCCCCAGTGGGGGGATAAAGCTCCTTCAAATACCCTAATATTAAAAATGGTCACACCACCTTTCTTGGAATGGGAGATGACTGAAACACTTGAAAGGAAACTACACTGCTGCACTTTTGCTGAAAATAAAACTGAAGTCATATAAAAAAAAAAAAGAAAGCCAAGTGCCGTGTTTTAACAACTGTTTCTGATTTACAGGAGGTCCTGGACTGGGACTCGGGAGCATGTAGGGAATGAAGACAAATGATGACCTGCATGATGAATGGACACATAAGGACACACAACCTCCTGTAGGTGAAGCTTTGAAAGAATAATTTCCTGGCTCCTTTTTCTACATGCCTACTCTGCTTCTATGTCAGTATGTCAGTATCAGACTGCAAAAATGGGAGCAACACCCAAACGGGCCACAATTACAGTCTCCACAGCTTGCCCATGGTTGAGAACTGTGAGAAAAGGTCTGTCAGGACATTTTTTGACTTCAGTCACACAAACGTGACCGAAAATCTGGATATCAAGTGGGTTCCCCTGTTGTCACTGGCTAACCTGCGGAGCATCTCAAAAGTCAAAGTGGTTAGCTTCCTGATGGGCTTGACACTGACATTCCTCATCATGGCTTCCTACATCCTGATGTGGGACAAGAAAGGACTTTTGCTCACCCCCTCACCCTATCAGCTCAGACCTGTGATCGTCCCAACCAGCGCAGGAGCAGCTGAAGATTCCTCTGGAAAGAATTTAATAGACATGAAACTGCTGGTGAAGATCATCAGCTCCAAACTGGAATACAAACCCAGGAAGGTGCCTGACAAAAAGGATGTCATTGAAACGGACTCCCATGTAAGTCTGATCCATTTTCAGCATTTTCATCAGCAGACAGACTAAAATAAAAAGGCTGTTTTTGTTATAATTCCAGGCTGCAATTATGCAATGTTTTCACCCAACAATGACAAACATATGCTGGAAAATGATAATTCAGTCTACACTGGAAAAGTGTCCACTATGATTGCTTTATTTTTTTGTCGACAAAAGTGAATTGCAGGAGACTGACAAATAACAAACACCTTACAATCAACCCTGTAGTAAATGCCTGTTTGGTGAAGCTCACAATGACCAGTGTTTGTTGAGACTGACAGAGGTGTTGATTCAACGTAATGTTTTTAGAGCTTGGGCTGTTAAGTAAATATCAGGTTACATGCCTCGATAAGTGTTTCTAAGGGCCTTCTGACTGCTGTTACTACGTGGTAATGTACTGTAATCCTCCTGTGTTTGGTGTATGTTCTCATCATACTTTTCCACATTACCCTGCATCATTTTGCAGTGTTTATCGCTAACGCATCAGCAATCCCTGTTACAGAGGTAGCAACACAAGTGAGTCATTAAGTCGAATACCAGTTAGTGGTATGTGTCAGTGTTACATATCAAATCAATATCTAACTGAGTTTTCAAAGCAACACAATGCAACTAACAGCTGGACAAAATGGTCAAATACTGAAGGTGATGATGCATCAGTTGCCTAAACTATGGCTGTTTTAATACTTTTTGTGTCATGAGAACTTGTAACCATTGGCGTAATTTACCAAGTGTAAATTACATGAATTCAAAGTGAAAATAGCTGCTTTTCTCTGTGAAAGTAGAAACTACCATCTTTTAGCAGCCACCTTTCAAGCCCACAGATACTGAAGGAGTAGATTGTGGAAGGACTTCTGCTGTAATAACACCACAAGCTGCAGGCTTTACAGGAATAACAACTCTGACAGTTTCAACAAAAAGGGAACATAATATCTTTCTCCAAATCATGATTTACTAAAAGGCTACACTGTATTATAAACTATTACTGTTATTTTCACCACCCTCTGTATTGCCTGATGTCGTTTTCTTCCTCTCTGCAGTTGTTCTCTGTAATTCCTCGCCATTTCCTGCCCGGGATCAAGAGCCCTTGCTGGTATGAGGAGTTCTCCAGTGAACTCAGCACTGATCCGTACACGAGGAACCTCTTCACTCTGCGCTCAAAGAGCTTCAAGACGGTGTGCGACCTCCTGAGGACCAACTTCCACCAGCACTTATACCACAGAAGCGGCAAACTGTTTCGTCTTCGCTGCTTGCCGTTCTTCTACATCATCGGCCAACCAAAGTGTGGCACAACGGACTTGTTTCACAGGCTGCTGCTGCATCCAGAGGTCAAGTTCAACACAATGAAGGAGCCACATTGGTGGACCAGGAAACGCTTTGGTAAGTCATCAGGAGATGGATAGTATCTATGAATGTTTTGATGATTTTGGAAAAAGTTTGTGGAAGCTAGCTGATGGACTGAAAGATAGTTATAACATTATATATATATATATATTGTGTTTTATAGTTTCAATTTCTCAAATGTGGGAATTACATTATTGGAAATTGAATATTTGGGACCATAGGTCGGACAAAACAAGAAATTTGTTGATGTCATCTTGTGCAGTACAGGATATTGTATTGGGCATTTTTCACAGTTTTCTGATGTTTTATAGACCAATCGATTAATCAATTAATCAAGAAAATAAGGTAAATTTATAATGAAAATAATTGTTAGTGCAGCCCTAATTTAGAGTAACTGTGATGTGAAAAAACAATACTGGAGTCCTCAATGGATGAACCCATTACGTCTGAACTGACTTCTAAGCTCACTGAAAACAGTCTCAATATACTTGCTTCCAGTAACATAAAAATAATTAATCATCACTCCAGATAGTGCTGCAAGGTCTTCCACATCAAGCATTTCTTGCCGTCTTCCATTTAATCTTCTAGACTTTGTAAATGTGAAGTCAGCAAACACGGTTGATCATTTAAACTCACAGTTTCATGTCAGCCTTCTTTTTGTTGTGTCCATTTATTGTTTTTCCTCTGGTTCAGATAGTATGAAAATTCTGTGCTTTTTTTACTACACACAATTAAATTTTGAAACACTTAATTCTGTTTCAGAATTCACAATCAAAATAAAATCAAAAGAGCACATACTTTATAACAATAGTTTCAAATTCAGGAGTATAAAAATGTCCAAATGTAGAGATAAGTCTGCAAGCTACAAGACTAACCTACCTAATTTTTAGTATTTTTTATGTGTCTGTTGTCTGCCTGTTTGTCTCTATTCATACGTACGTTCCTTTTGGGGTTTTTTTTGTTCAACCCGATTCAAAGCTTATACAATACATTAAATTAATTTTATGGTGAAGACATCTATAACAGAGAGTGTAATGAAATGTTATTTTGGTGTACCTCGGGATGCAGGTTATATTCGTTTCAAAGATGGCTTCCAGGAATGTTTCCCTGTGGAAGATTACCTGGATCTGTTTGACTTGGCAGCCCACAACATCCAAGAAGAAATCAGTGGAAATTCATCTGGAGGCCACCGCGCGCTCCAGCTCATAACAGGTGAACACATGTGAAAGTGTTTGTGTTTGTGTGGGTGGGTATGATTTAGTATTGTTAGCGTCCATTGTGCATCAGATGGAAGAATCTCTTGCCTTTATAGTTGTCTTTTGGTATTTTCTGAAGACCTTTGAACAGCGAAACAATTGGATCCTGACCATGATTCAAATTACAGGTCTCTTTTGTCTCCCTTTCCTGTATTGTCAGGCCTCGCTCATTTTCAGTGGATTTCCCACAAGTGGCTCTGACCTCAGGAGCACTACAGTGGCGCTCACAGTATTATTCCAGATATTCTGTGGTCAAAGAGAACAGCACAGTGTCTTTTGAAGTGTACACATAATCTCAAACGCCTCTGGGTGATGTCACAACCACCTTTATTCATTCTCTATGCGTCTGTAATTATTATGACTCAGACTTTGCTTTCCTGTGCCTGGCCCTGAGATACAGTAGAGAATATCCCCCAATAAACAATAACTTAAAGAAATTGCATTTTTGGAGTGAAGTAGAATTGGTTTTGTAGGTTTTCTTTTATGAAAATGTGCTGATACGAAGGTTCTGCATACTTGGCTTTGGTTGCTGAAGTGAAACAAACTCCTTATTTGGATTTTGCATGGTCAATGATAATAAATGGCATTTTAAAATCTCACAAATCTGTTCAAGTGTAGATTAGAAAGGCATAATGTTCCCAGATAAGGAAAGTGTTTGCAACTTGCATATTTTGCCCTAAAATTCAGCTCAACTTTGCTACATTATTATGCCTGAGTCTCTGCACCACTCACTACATTTCAAATAAACTGTTGTTACCCAAGGTGATGCTAAGACTGTCAATGTCTTGACAGGTGAAGCCAGTGCATCCACTATGTGGGACAACCAAGCCTGGAGCTATGTTCACGGAGACATGGAGGAGACAGAACCCCTGTTCCTGGCCCAGGACTTCATCCACACAGTCCAGCCCGGTGCCAAAATCATCATCATGCTTAGAGATCCAGTAGAGAGGTACTGTAGAGAAATCCATCCACACATCTGCCTGTATAGATACAGATGTGATTTTCTCTGGTGAAACAATTTGAGTTGGATTGCTTCTAATGGGTTTTCCTATAATTTGTCATTGTTGCAGAACATATTTGTTTCAAATCATAAGTCCTAGTGTACATCCAGCAAAATGTTCTTTCGTAGTTCCAACTGGCTTACAACTCTGTTTCTTTCTGTTCCCAGGCTTTACTCTGACTACCTGTACTTTAAGATAGCCAACAAGTCAGCAGAGGACTTCCACCAGAAGGTCGTAGAGTCTGTACAGTTGTTTCAGTCCTGCCTGTCTGAGAGGTCACTTCGGTCCTGCGTCTACAACACCACCCTCTCCAACGCCATGCCGGTTAGCTGAAATTATGTTATCACTTTTCTGACTATCAGTTTACCTGAGAATAATTACAGCTTTTATAACTATATTTAATTATACAACAATAAACACCTAATTTCTTCATTGAGAATTTGTACCTGTCCTCCAAGTGGTTGTAAATGGATATTATTGCACTGAAGTGTGTCTCGTTCTGTGCGGGGAACAAATATCACCTAGCTGCCCAGAGTCACTTCAGACCCTTCAGCATATATCCTATCAGGCAGCGCTCCCTCAGGAGTAAGCTGAGTTATGAGCGCTTGTCACCCCTAATCACAACATGTAGGTGACAGCATCGTTATCCTGGGAGATTTACTACAGTAAAAGCAGCAGTCAGCTTGACCTGAAACCACTGGAGCAGAAACAGAATCCATCTCAAATCTAGCAAAAACATTCAGAAAAACACCATTATATTCTTTCTGTTTACATGATGAAGATGAGGGCTTTCAAAATCTGTTAAAGCTCTCTGCTTGTGAACCACGGCACAGTATCTTAGTTTCAGCGGGTGGTGTTGGTGGTGTAGCTGTGGTGCCCTCTTAAGGACCCATAGCGTCAGTGCATCTGGATTAAATGAAATACTGTCTCACTCTTAATTTTACCATTCAACAAACAGGAATTAAACAACAATTTTATGAAGGAGTCAGCCTTTTCAGTCACAAAATTACCATTACAATTACTGCTACATGTGTGGGTCACATTACTTTGCTTCACAATTAGAAGTATTTGTTCTTCCCATTTAAACTGAATATGCCCGTCATGTCCCCCGTTGGTTTATTTGTGACTGCTGTTTCAGTAAAAACAGTTTGTCTCTGTTTGGCATAAGTTGTTATAAGTTATAAGTTGTTGATACGTGTTCCTTTTACACTGTCAGCAATGTTATTTTTTTTTTTTGATGGTCTGACCTCCAGGCGAATTAAACACTATTTTTTAAGTCATGAGCTGACAGTTTCAGTTTCTGTATATATCAGTTTTGAAGTTCTAGCACCTGTGCACTACACTGAAAAAAATCAAAACTCAGTGTTTTTATTGACCGATTCACCTGTAATTTGGACACAAATAATTTGCTCTCTTTGGAGCTAGTTGTTGCTTTGAAAGCCCATATATCAAAGTATTGATTGCAGAGCTCTGTTGTAGCTGACTCATAATTGTAACAGTGATTATGTTACTTTAAAGTGTAAAAATGGACAAAGGTTGTTAAAGAATGAGGCCTGCTATATTCTATATTTTTCTTACTGTTGACAAATCCCATGAAAAAGAACAAAAAAACCAACAATGTGTTATGGTAGTTTGCTTTAAATACTTTCCTACTTCCCTGTCCGGTCTTTGGCCCTCAGCTCAAAGCCCATTCTTTCTACTGTAGATGTAAATCTTTAAAAATGGATCAGAAATATATAATTTCATTTTTTTATGAAGGTTAAATCATTTCTTAAATAATAGTTTTTAGCAAACTTTACTCAAACAGGAGTAAGGGTGCATTTGTTGGCAACTATTTATGGCAGCAGGCCAGTGTATGTTGACTCAAGATAAACTATAGTGCCCATCTTCATCATAATGAAGAACATGTCACCCAGTGCAACAGTGTGGAGCATTGATGTGTTTTTAAGGCTGCTTTCAGACCAAATCAGGCGTTAATTAAGTGCAGGGTTGTGCGGTGGTGTGGGAGTGTCACATACTAAACAGCAATCCCAGCTAGAAGACCAATACAAGCCAAGCGACTGCACGCCGATTAACGTCTTTGTAATCCCTCGTGGCAGGCTTGAACAGCTGTTGTCAAGTCATCACGGCAGCAATCGATCAGTTTCTCTTCCATCACCTGTATGTCTACTGTTGACTTTGAGAAAACATTCTCACCACAGGACACTTTATGGACTTCTTGTTCATGTTTAATTAACAGCTGAGATTGAAAGTTCACTTTTGACCTCCTAAGCAGCAGTTGACAAAACAATCTCAGCACAAGAGAAAGATGATGATGACTTGATTTGACTTTTCCCCACAGGTGAGGCTAAATTTGGGGGTGTACATCGTCTTCTTACTGGACTGGCTGTCAGTTTTCCACAGGGAGCAGATTCTAGTTCTTCGACTAGAGGACTACGCAGCCGACCTTAAAGTGACAATCAAGAAAGTTTATGATTTTCTGAGTGTAGGTATGTATCCAGAAACCTACAGTAGCATGCTCTTTGTACTTTCAAACCTTTTAAATATCGCCTTCACCTCTGTATTGTTAAGGACTCAAACTCCCATCCTCCCTGCAGGTCCTCTGTCAGAGAAGGTGGAGGCAGCACTGACCAAACGGCCCATGTCTAATGCGCGGCGGGTGGCAGACAGGAACCTGGGTCCTATGCTTCCAGCCACCAGAGACCTCCTTAGAGAATTTCACCAGCCCTTCAACCATAAACTGGCCAGTGTGTTGGACAACAAGGCCTTCCTCTGGAGTAACAACTGAAGGGGCATGAGCATGGACGAAATGTGGACAGGTGTGAATGAAAAACCAGAGCAAGAAGTTAAAGCAGGACCACCTACTGATAGAAATTAATGTACAGTGGGAGAACTGATACACAGGTGTATATTTATATATGAAATTATATGAAGCTCTGAATAAGTGTATGGGTTTTGTTTGTGATATTTATTTGCTTTTGAAAGAATGTGAGTGACTCATCAAATCAAGGTAAAATAAACTGAATTTGTGTTTTAATTTGATGCTTTTACAGTGTTTAAAAGCCATTTTACCACAAGATGCACTGTTACAATCTCCACAAATTCATGAATCTACACCTCTGGATAAAGTTTTCAATTAATTTATGGCTCAAAAGACTGGTTTGAGTATCATATGGTGAATTGAACTTGGATTTTATATAATGAAACATCTCCTGTCTCATTTATATTGTCAATTTCCCCCAAATATTAGCTAGAAAGATACACAAAAAAATAATTTAAACTTGTAATATTACATTTCAGAGAGTCAAAGAGAACAGTCCTCACATGAAAGGGATCAATATTATTATAATTACAGCACTGGATTGTGCACAAAATGGTTCTGGGGAAAGTCACCAAGGGACATTTTGAAAATCAACGTATTTCAGTACCAGCAGTTGAAACCTCTTAAACCTCAATGACCCGACAGTGGGTCAGTCAGTACAAACTCATAGTGCAAACTGTTTCAACCCACACAACTTGAATTTAAATTCGAGTGGCGATCCCAAAGTAGTGATGAAACGATTAGACCATAATCGATTGACCACTCAAGTCATTTATCAAGCAAATGAGGATTTGCTGCTTCTTCTCTGTATTATATAATTCTGAAGTGAACATCTTTGGGTTTTGGACTGTTGGTCGTACTAGCTGTGCAGTTTGAAGATGTTGCCTTGGTTTCTGGGAGATTGTGATTTTGGCATTTTTGACTATTTTCTGACATTTGATAGGCTAGACAATTAATTAACTGGAAAAATCAACAGATAAATTGACAATGCAAATAAGCGTTAGTTGAAGTGCTACTGTCCCAAAGTGTCTACAGATACCAAACATGCAAAATAAAACAGAATATACAGGAAATTATACTGTCTGACAATGTGGAATAAGCATTTTAACAACCTTTACAAAAAAGGCATGAGTAGATTTTGTATAAATATTGGTGTTTGAGTGACATCATGTTCATGTTCTGGGATTAATCACAAGGGGGCACTAACACACACATCATGACGCCAGTAACTCAACATCCAAACAGTCTGTTCCACAGACCTGTTATTACTGTGATATTTCACAGTGTTTGTTATATGTAGGATACAATATAGGTCAATGCAACCTCCCCATACAGAATAATAGATCATGTTGTCCTTTCTCAGTTATGAGGATTTCATATAGCTGTCATTAAGGGCTGATGGGGACACATCATCATCTTTAGGCTGCTCGATCATTGCAATAATAAAACATAAAGATGCTGTATGGTACATTAAACAAACCAAATGCAGTATAACCAAACCAAAAGGAGTGTATCCAGGGGAGAGAGGAAGTTTAATAGTATAGCAGACAATCAGGCCAGATGAGACAAATGTCCCTGATGACCCGGCTCCACCCTCCAGGCACCGGACTGAACCCTACAATCAAATTCCTCCAGGTGATCATGATAATTTTACGTATTTAGAGTGCGTAGAGTGCAATGCAATTGTATATAGGTACCGACAATAATAGACCTATATAACCACGTTGGTACACACATACATCACTAGCCAATAGCTGATGAGGATACAATGTTGAAATGTCATAGTGTAAGTGAGTTTAATAAAGATTCTGGGAGCATTATTTTATGTATGGGAACATTTTATAAGCAATAATTTTTCATTTCCGTCATTTCCACTGGGAGCAAAACAAACAGATTAAATGTGTTTTTTCGGCATTAATCCATAAAATATATATGATATGATAATGTAATGTGTTCTTTTATTCAAGCATTGCTTGTATAGAGCTATAATGCTGTTGTGAAATGCTTCTGCCACAGAAATTGTAATTTGCTTGAGAATTGTTCAATATATTTGTCATAACCCATCCTGTGGGCCATGACGAAAACAGGAAATGGGACATGCAAATGCTGGCAAAATGATTATTTATTGCAATAAAGGAAATAAACTAAGAAGTAAATTTGTATGTGAGGTGTGTTAGTCAGTGGCAATGTCAGTGGAAGGTGTTAAAAGGAGGTTGCAGCTGCAGGTGGAGAAGAGAGGGAGTCATTCTGAATGCTGGGGGCTTTGGCCACTGCAATCAGGCTCTTCAGGCACCATAAAGAAAACATAGGCAAATTCACATATCAGCAGACTGGACACAGTGACTTTTATTTGATTTCAGAAGAAGAGAGTTGCAAAGAAGAACTGTGATAAAGGCAGAGAAAATAAAACTATTTTAGCTTCATCCTCTTGCCTGTGATCCCCAGCACTCTTCAGGAAAGTCATGGAAAAACAACACTGTGTCTTATATAATGATCTGCTTTCACATTTATTGTTTTAAGGACTCATTTGCTTTCAGTTTAAATAGAACTGCATCTCATTATGTTGCACTAAGCGTATGAAATACTATCATAGCTTTGCTTGCTTGAACTGATACTTTACACTGACGCACTTTTCTACAGCCCTGTTATTATTCACTGTCATTTGAGGAAATTACAACCCTTAACTGTGCCTCACTTGATGGGTTGGCTACCTATTACATTTAGCGCCATTCAGATTACAGGTGACATGTTCCCATTGTGATTGTCAACATGCACTTACTGAGGAAAGAAAATCAACGATCAGAGATTGAGGAGGGGCTTGCGCCAGAGAATCACCTTGTTTAGCTCTTTGATTATGTGCATTTACAATGTGATTGGTCTCATGGATGATAACAGAGCTCCAGGAGCTGCAGGGCTAAAGAGAGAAAGGCAGTCAGGCATGGCTGATCGCCCTCTTCATGTGATATTGATGATCCTCTCCAGGATTTTCCAAGGCGGAAGAAACCGATATCTTTTGACATTCCTTCATTTTGTCAAGGACGTATGACATTGAAGTGTGTACATAGAGGTGTGTGTGTGTGTGTGTGTGTGTGTGTGTATTTTAGCAGCTAGAATGATGTGAGAGTCAACTGAGCATTCATCCCTTTTTCTGGCGTCATTCCTCTTCACACCCAGTTTCACAGTTTCAAGTCACACCTGGGAACTGACGAGAAAAACCATCGCCATCATCATCTACTGTCCACTGAGCAGCTTCATTACAGTGGTCTGATGTCCCGTGCCCTGCTCAGGGGTACATTGAAGCTGGTCACTCAGAGTGAGGTTTGTATTTCTCATCACTTCCAAATGGAAAACTGTTGTGCACACCGACAGCTGAGATTCAACAAATTTAGTGTCCAAAACAAACAATGTTTTTGTTAGCACAATCGAGTAGAGAAAGCTGGAAGATTTGGCTGATTTAGGTTCGAGTATCATGACATTTTTCACTAATTACATCATCTATCAGTTGGCAGTCCACTAATACAGCAGTATTCATTGTTATGGTGTGCATTTCAATTATTTTTTACTTATTAATTTACTTATTTCCTTTCGACAATATTCCAGCCTGTCCATGTATTCGATTTGTAACATCTCTACGCTAACCCATGAGACCTGTCATGCCTTATTATGTCCAAACAGTTTTTCAACAGTGATAATGGTTTGAAATGATGTGATGTTTGTGTGAGGAATATTTTTTTTTTTATTTTTTTTTTTACAGCCTATGTTGATTCACACATCTGATCATTTGCTTAAAATATCTTCCTACTTGGTTTTGTTTGGTGCTTCTGTATGGCTCATCTGTGATGACCTGAGGTAGATAACGCATGTTGGGGAGAAAAAAGGCAGTTGAAGAGTTGGAGCATCCTCAACTCATTGATTAGTGAATCAATGGAGGACACAATGAATAAAAATGATTAGCTTAGACCCTAGAGCACCAGAAGCTCACAGCTACTGAAGAGAATACTACTACTAAGAATAGTAATGTGTAATGTTACCTGTTCACCACTGAAACAATGCTGTTATTCAGTTATGAATAGTGATTTTTGTATAGGACTATAGGCTTAAATCACATTTTAAATGTATATATTTTTTATCTGTTACTTAAATCAATTTTTACTTAATGTTTAACAGAAAAACCAAAAAAACTTTTTGTGAACATTTAAGTGTTTTTATGCATAACACTGGAAGATTAACAATCCATCCCCATGTGCAAAAACTGCTCATTTTAGTCATGACCACTATTCATTATTATATTTTGATGAAAGTTAGCAGTTTAAAGGAATAGTTTGACATTTTGGAAAACATGCTTATTTGTTTTTTTCCCAAGTGTTAAATGAGAAGACACCACTGTCAAGTTTGTCCGTTAAATATAAGGCTACAGCCAGCAGCTGGTTGGCTTAGCAACCTCACAGACACAAAACAAACTCGTTTTTGTGTGTACTTTTTTGAGTAATTTTACGTAAGTATTTTTTATCAGGAGCGTACTGTGCAACATTTCAAGTCGTATCTGTTACAGCATCTGCAGCAGAGACGAAGCTGCTGGTCGCAACAGGGCCAGGCTTAGCAGTTTGTGAACAGTACGACAGAGTGTGTTGTTACATTAGCTGATATATATAATGACATTTGATCTTGTCTCCTGACAAGTTTCTGGGTAAAACTCACTCAGTGATGTGAAATCAGGTGTTTTGTGGACAGAACCTGCTCCGACATCACTGATTGAACGCTGTCTCCTAGAAATTAAATTATGTGTTTCTATTAAATGTTGATAATCACGCTTAAAGTCACCACTGACTTTTTTAATATTAAACCGAGACAATGATCATTCCCTAAATTTGACCAAAGTGCTATTTGTTGCCTAAAATAACCATAACATGTTTATTATGATGCAGTCACTACGAGCAAATATTGTATTGCAAGTTCGGATATTTTGGCGGAAAACAAATGAAATACGTTGTCAGTAAACATTTTACTGATACGTTCAGTATCAACATTTTGTGACTTGCCAGATATGTTAATTAACAACATGTCCTGATAATGTACGTAATCCAGTCGGCATTACATTTCCTTCAAAACATATTTGGGTTGCAAATTAGTTGTATATAAACGTAATTTAAAGTAAAAAACGTAAAATAAGAGACAGGGTTGCACTGATGGGGTGTGATGGGGTTAAAATGTTGAACTCACAGAGAACTGAAGCAGTTTTGTTCTCTGTGTGATTCAATGCTGATTTTATTTTAATGCCAAATTTTGTTATTTCTAAAATATTCTCTTCTAGTTCTAGTTCACGGAGAAAACGTGGTCAAAGTATGAGAAGTTTTATCAAAACTGGCTGGCGTTTGGGTTTCAACAGAGCAAAATATAACAGAAATAACAAGGAAATAATCTTTGTGAAAAGTTTATAATTGGGTTGTTGTTCTAGACGACTGTGTAGACAATACTGATAACCCTGGAGCTACATCAGTGCTGAGCAGAATCCATGTCCACTCCAACCACAAAATTCTGTACTTGACTGGAAAATAAGTTTTGCACAGAACAGGTAGTAGGAACAAATCATGCTGTTGTCCATTTAACTTTTGCACCTTAATTTTCTGTTATTTTAGAGGTTGTTCTTCACTGAAAGTTGTAAGTAACGAAGTTGAAAAAGTCCACTGCAGTTGCTCTTGGCTGGCACAAAATTAAAAATGTCTTTGGTTAGCAGAAGGACACAATGACGTTGTTGCTGACGATGATATAAAAATAGGAAATTATTAAAAAAAATATACAACCATATTCACATTGTGCAAAAAAAGGTAGTTTTAGGCAAGCACATTAATGTGCAGCATCAAGGATGTATGATTTTGTGGTGACATCAGCTGTACTGAGAACAGCAAATTGCAGACATCTGGCACTATGATTCAGATAGTAGGCCTACTCAGACCAATTAATCCAATTATGTGATGGTTCATCTCTACTCTGACAGAGAATCAGACCTGATTCTGAATCATTCTCATAATTTTAACGCCACAAACATTTTGAGATTCATCTGGTAATTTTTTGAATAGTTCCGTGATTATGACTTATTATTACAATACGTCGTCTGTCATTACATTTATTCTTACAAGACAGTTTTAAGACGGTTTTAATTCAACTGAAATGTGTAATTAAAAAAAACTATTTAAGGAACACTTTTCCAGTTTTCATGTTCATATTAGTCATAGATGTGTGGTAGATAGGTGCGCATGTGGAATATGGACTGAATAGCCTAGTGTACTTCTGCTGATGTTAAAATATATCACTGTATGATGAAAGTAAAGAGCATGCAGTTGGATGATGTAGTTAGTTTCACTGAGGACTGTTTTGCTGGTGCTGGTTTGAACGTAAAGTGTGTGTGTGTATGTGTGACAACAGGGGGCTTGAAACCACAAGAAACAACAGTATAGGACCTTCACACACACATACATAGAAATTTCTATTAAGTCTTTATCAGTTTATTAACAAAACATCACTTTTTTTTTAATCCTCTCTAAAAAACAAAAAGACAACAAGAAATGGCAGCACAGGACTTGGGACACAAGACCCCAGAAACCCTCAAAAACAGGACCAAGCCTTAAAGGAAATGTCCACCTTAAAACAGAATTTATATTGTGCTATCCTATTGATTTTTGGACAATAAGGTCAGTATCTGCGAAAATATAAAAGTCTCCCTCAGGTGGAAATTAGAGCATCAAGACACGAATTGATGATGTTCTCCAGAGGCTCAATTCAATCAATAAAATGTTTGTTTAAACAAGCAGCGGCCTGCCACTGGTCACTCATTATGAATTCATGCCACCCAGCAAAACATTGTTTTCAATTTTAGTGAAAATCTGAATATGTCATGCTGAATTTTTTGAGAGACGTGTATAAAATGATGCATAACACATAGAGAATATTTCACATTGAGGGAATAGTGCAGCTGTAACACTGAGTCTTGGATTTGAAAAGTTCACTCAATGAAGAGCTGGAACAAGCGGGTACAAAATATATTTGCGATATCAGACAGTGTGGAATAAGATGATTTTAACATTTTATTCCACACTTAAGGGGAAATATTACACCCAATATAAATATTACATCCAAAGTAAGTTAATTTGAATGCAGCGCTACAGCCGTGAATCAGAAAATGTGAACATCACTATGGGTGCTGTCACAGTGTCCCAGGAGCTGTTCCATATATGAAGCAGCACTAGGATTTCTCACTAGATGATATTACAGTCTGTCTCTCTGTTGTTCATATAACGAGACTGGCTTCGACTTACAAATTATAATTCTAAAGCTTATAGAAATAATATGTGAATTGTAATTTTCATCTTTGATTTACACAGGGCGGAACACAAACATCTAACCCTCTGTTGAACTAGCCATGTGTGTGCAGAGGCGTATGTCCTGACTCTGTGTGCATTGGATCTGTTTCCTCATGACCACCTACCAGCGGCAACAACAGTCAGTGACATCAAAAGGCGTCATGTCTCGTTTTACGCTTGCAGCGACACGCAGAGTAAGAGAATGATAGAGATAAATCTCTGTGTACTACTGAGCCTGAGCAGAGCCAATCAGTCATGGTTGAACTGTGCTATGACTTCAATTTCAGAGAGGAAACTCATCCTGCTATCTCATTTGATTGCACAATATAGGGGCCCACTGCTGGGACCCATTCTGGCAAAATGGAGAAATGCACCATTTTTGTGAATGATTTATCCATATCAGTGTTACAAAGAAATACACACATGCTACACCATATGAATTATAATGTGCAAAAAGCAACACATGTGTCCACCCATACAGGTCTTTTAACTTTATTCCTTACCTTTTAATATTACAATAAACACAAGCAGAACAACAATACCGCATTAACACAAATTGATAGAATTACAGAAACAGGAACAACGAATCAAAAAGGGTTACGGTTTTCTAGCTTGATGTGTTTCCCCATAACATCTTGATCGCATAAGATGACATGTCTCAGTCTCCATTAAATTTAGATAAGTTTAGTTCATTTAGTCGGATGATCAATTAACCTCTTGGATTCAGATTTTCATCTTAAATTTCCTCCAAGTAATTTTAAAGTTAGGATTAAACATTTTCCCTCACTGTATGATAGCATCACATTTATATTCTGTATCTACTTATGTTTACACTGAGAGTAATGTTAAAACCCAACATACCATGTTTTTAAGGACTTTACTATTGTACCAAATAAAAGTATTCAAACATTTGTCCTTAAAATTCTAAATTTCCCTCAAATTCAGCTTGACATTGCCTGGGGAAACTTTTGAATTGAGATGAGAATTTATAAGCTCATCTCGAACATGTGGTGTTTCATGAACCAGTTGCAGAGTTTCGTGTTTTGTGCTTGATAGGCTTTAATATTTTTTTATCTTTATTCCATGAATACATTTTTTCCATTTAAAACTAAATATGGATATGGTAATGTGTTTGTGCTAAGCAATGTGAATAATCCAAGCCCATGTGCATTAAATGTTTGAATCTTTCTCCATTTTTATCATCATTCTCGTGTTTTATTCTTTGGTGTTGTGCAGGACAGCACTTTTTTTTTGTCTGCCTTAAATCTTTTTCTCACCACTGTGTGACAATTGAGTATCTGTCAATATCAATCTGTATCTGTCATCTGAGCTGCTGTGTTGATTTACTTCTGACTCATTCATCTCATTCCTTCCAAATAGTAATTATATAAATATAATTAATATTTAAATAACTTAAAAATGCAATGATGGTCGCTTTTGTAATGCGATAATGTGACAAACTGTGACTCAGATTTGTATGAAATATGAATCTTTTTTGTTGTTGTTGTTGTTTTTATTATATCACTTTTGCATTTAAATTTTGACATTTGGTAATGGCACAGTTATGAAATCTGAATTTATCACATTTTATGTTAAGGATAATAACTGAAGAATATTAAACTATCCCTGGAGAAGATTTATATAAAAGTCCTGTAGGCTACTGTGTAAGCGACTTCTAAGATCCTGTGCCTTATTAAAAAATCTAATATACATGCAGTATGTTGTCTGTTTTTTGCCTTTAGGTTAGTACATTAGATCAGGTCTTTCCCATACTAACGTACATATCTTCATTCCTCTCTCTCCTTGTTAGTGAGAGATGTGGCCAGTGGACCAGTGGAAATGGATGAGGAGCCTTCATAGTTCACAGTAGGTGATGATGTTTGCCTTCTGTCAGGTTTAATGACACACCAGTTTGGTTATTCCCCTTCCTTTTTAGTTCTCTCTCTACACATCTACACAAACATGCCCACACATTCAGACATGCCTGCTAATGGATGTCCGCTGCTGTGAGTGATGATGTTGCTTGTATTAATTGAGTGAAGGCTCACTGGTGTGTGTGTGTGTGTGCGCGCGCGCGCGTGTGTGTGTGTGTTACGTGTACATGCATGCTGTTGTGTGCACGATCCAGAGAGTTTGCAAAGACAGCCGAAGTAGTTAGCACATCACAGATGAACCTGCCCACCCCATCCTGTGCAGGGTCATCGGGGGCTGGAGTCTATCCCAGCTCACACTGAGCGAGAGGCAGGGTATACTCTGGACAGGTTGGCAGTCAAACAAGGCTGACACATAGACAAAGCAATCACACCTACAGCTTCCAGTTCATCTGACCTACCTGTTTGGACTGTGGGAGGAAACTGGAGCACTCAGACGAAACCCATGCAGACACTGGGGAACATGAGAACTCCAGGCCGGCGGACAAACCCAGGATCTTCTTGCTGTGGAGCGATACCACTAATCACTGCACCACTTGGTTCCACGTTGAAAGTGTTGAAAATAGTATAATAATAAATAGTAAAATAGTATCCTTTCAACATGCGTAGGCAGGGTAGATAAAGTAATGAACTGGAATACCTTTTCATTTCTCATCAGATCACCTTCCTTTTTTGTCGGATCAGGGAAGTTACCAGAAAAGCATTTGCAAATCCAGGTCTCCTTTGGTTGTTGTATTTGGTTGTGTGACAGTAATTCCCCTTTTCACAAGACATGAGCTTGCTTGTTCATTTGACCTCTGTGAGAGCGGCTTATTCATGTATAACCACTGTTCTCCAGAAAGTGGCTCCATTGTCTCCACATCTTTTCACTGCTGAGGTCTCTCCTAATGAAATGACTTGATGGATTTTCCCTAAGCCATGGGCTCTTAGCTGGCTGAAACAACGATTGTGTGGATCAGTTTTGTTCTCTATCCTTTTTCTGTCCCTTATAATGGCAATATCCTTACATTTCTCTTTCAGATTTCCTCTCTGGTTGAGGGTATTGACTGAATGGAACAGGGCTGGAAAAAGACATATATGGTCACTGAGCTGAAGTCACATTCTGTTGCATTTGAACGTCACACTCTCCTCACCACATTGTGCCATTCAGCATTAGTGGATATTCTGTTTTTTTCTCCCAGGGCATGAAACTGTGAATGCTATCTATCAAAATATAACAAAACCCTGAGTGGTGTCTTCACTTCTGCTTTACCTTTAACCCTCTCTGAGCTCTAAATGCAACTTTAAAAAGAACATGTCCTCCCTGTGTCAGTTTAGATGGGCCCCTCTTTGGTCTCAATTATTGTCTGATGGGATTTCTAATGGTACCTCATGTCAGAGTGGGTCTTTTTGGCACATTTTTATTGCACTCAGTCTTCACTGCAACTGACAGCAGGGTAATGAAAAATGTGGAATCACCTGTCAGATGCATTTCATAGCATGTGCTCATAGCCTTAGGTTTATCTGAGGGTTTTATAGTAAAATGACACAAGGCAAAGGTACAACAGTGAGTGTATTTGATACTGGGGAAATAAGTAAAGTGGCTATGAATGGATATGAGATTGAAAACAACACTTTTCATAGAATAATTACATTATAGTAGTGCCACTGTAGCTCTGGTTTCTCCAGTTATTGGCTGTGGCAGATAAAGCCATGGACGTCTCATAAATGTTGAGAAAAAGAAATGGCTTTCATTTAAATTGAAACACTGTTGAGTCAAGTTGATGGATTTTCGCAAGTTGGGAGTCTGCGTGCAGCGCTCCATCAATGAATTAGGGGGTGGCTGTCTGAATATGTGCCTTGTATACTGGGCAGCACTGGTAAACATGGGCAGCATGCTAACTGGAGACATGAAGGTCAGAACAGACTCACAAAAGCCCAGACAGCATTTGTCGCACTCAGCTTGGTATCAGCTTGTTGGAATCTGACTTAAAACACCTGAAACAGATTCAGATGCAGCCGTGTTAGCTGATGTACTGTACTTCCTCAGCCCACTTCATATAACACGTACAAGCTGTGGCTTACAATACTGTTTAGGGAAATACTTTTTTAAAGAATTCATCACAGGACAAACAGATTTTGTTTTACAGAGGAGAGTCTTCTTACTGTACAAAATTCTAATCTATAGTACATTTATTTATCCCTCTGTATATGGCAAGCTACAGCAGAATATTTATCTTTCTGCCACCCACACAAGCCCTGCAAACACTAGATAAATGAAACAGTATAGCTTTTTTCCAACATGAAACCTATATTTCACCAGGAAAAGTCATGCATGTGAATAGTAATAGTCATACCATAAAAAAAGTCACATAGTCTATTGTTTACTTATTCATTATCAGTTTGTAGTATAATTGCTACTATTCCTATTATGTAGCTAACCTACATTGTCAAAAGAGAAATCACATAATAAATAAATTAAACATTCCTTCAAAATGTCCCGACTATCTATCATGGTGCTTTAATTATTTGATACCAATCAAAAGTTTCAATGGGAACCATCTGTTGTACATCCAAATCATGTATTCACTGAAACTTTCTCCAGTTATTGTATCTTCTGATCATTTAACAGATGGTTGGAAATTATTCACTCTGAAGACTGAAGCCACACACATCATACCCTCATTAACTGTCAGCGGCTCACAGAGCAGCAGGCACAGTTAAAGTCACACTAGGCCTAGTCAATGTGGCCATGCAGGATATCATTGAGTGCTCTCGAGTATTCTTTAAAAAGCACTCATGATACCCGTAGCAAGCATTTGAATGCAAATCGATTCACTTGTTATTCGCATGCAAATAAAAGCCTTGTGGTTACACCTTAATGTGTCTGCTGTCTTGTCTTGAATTTTGATTAGGAATAAAAAAGGAGCATTTTTTTACCCTCTGATCTATTTTTAAGCACAAACTGTAGCAGAATTTCCTCCCCTGGAGTTTTGCTCTTATTTGATTCAGGGCTGCATTACTCAGCTGTGGATGTGACTCAGACACAAAGCTACACTTCTAGGAGCAGCCAGTGTCTCTGCTTCAACTGAAAAAATATGATGCAGCCGCAGGAGAAGAAGACGACTCTGTGTTTGTGTATTTTTTGTAAGTAAAGCTTCATCTTTTCTTTACTATACATCTGCGTGTCTGTCTTTCTTTTTTCCTCTCTCTATTGCATCAAAATTCAGAAATTTGCAGACAAAACGGTGACTAAATCTCTAGCACATATAAGCAACCTGATTACTGTACACCTATTAATGGTGTCATTAGGACAGAATACACATATAATTTCAATATTGAACCTGTCTGCTGATTATTCTGAGGCAATTGCTGGAAAGGTGGATCTTATAGAGCTTATAGCTGAACACTGGTCTAATCTTTTCATGTAAAGGCCAGATCAGGTTAATTCTTACGTACCTTCATTGCTTTGAATCTGGAACAATGTGGTGTTCAGGTTATGCAGAGCGCTGCCAGGCAATTATCTATTTTTGCAGAAGAGAAACCCAGCACATCTTCATTGGTGCGTGTGTGGAGTATGGGAAAACTCAGATCATTAATGTAGCTCCTATTAAATGCATGTGTCTACCATGAGTGTCTGTGCTTATTTCTACATTTCTGTCACAATGACAAATGTGTCAAGAAATGGTCACGATCAGGGTTCATTGCAAAAAGTTGTAGCAATAACATTACTTGTGTATAAATTGCATTTCATTCATTTGGCATATGCCTTGGTCCAAAGCAACTTACAATTAATACAGTTGCATAAACAGAAGTAAAATACGGTGGCTTTTTGTGATGCTATTAATTTTTTTAACCCATGTCATCAAATCCCCATTTAATGATTTAGGTTTTTAACCATGCAATGGAAAAGTCAGTTTGTTGGTTGGTCCATTTCTTTGGTCCAGACTGAAATATCTCTACAACTATTTGATGGACTGCTGTGAAATTTTGTACCGACGTTCATGGTCCCCAGAGGATGAAGCCTCCCGACTTAAGTGATCCCTTGACTTTTCATCTATCTCCACCATGTGGTCGACATTTCTAGTTTTTATTGAAATGTCTCAAGAACTATTGAATGGTTTGCCAATAAATTTGGTACAGATGTCTATGGTCCCCAGAGGATTAATCCTAATGACTTTGGTGATCCACTGATCCCTCCTCTAGTGTCATCAGCAGGTTGACATTTGTAGTTCAGAATGAAATGTCTCAACAACTATTGGATGGATTACAATGCAATTTGATGCAGACAATTATTTTGTGTACTTTGTGATCTTTGGTGATCCCTTGACTATTCATCTTGCAGCATCATCAGGTCAAATTTTCAATTTGTCCAATACTTTGATTTCTATTTTTAACAGTTTGGTTTACTTTACAATGAGCATTGTAGCCACACAGAGCTGCTAGCATGGCTGTAGACTCAAAGCATTGTTTGTTGTTTGATTGTTACATTTTGTCTCATTTTGGACCAAACAGGTAGGCATCAATATACAGCAGTTGCTCAAACACACAGATAAACAAACACACTCACAAGCAGAGTAAATGTTTACCAGCGGAACAGATGGCTGCAACATTATACACTTGTAATAGTCTTACCATAATATTAGCTTGACATTTTTGCTGTAGACATAGACATGCGGAGAAGACCATGCCCTTATGGTGGATTACACATGATATCAAAACAAACATCTTCCACTGTTGCTTCTTATTAATGTACTCCTTTTGGAACCTTCAGGTTTTATTGATCTTCATGACTCCAGCTGAACTGCATCATCTCCTCTTTGAACTGACACAATTAAAACCTTTTCCAAATGTGCTGGATAAAATCAAAAGACTAAAATCAAATATTTTTGTCTGAAGTGCCTCAAAACTGTAGCCTATAATGGAGGTACAAGAGTTTCACTTCAAGGCAATGATACTCTTTAAACACTGCTGCAAATACATTTGAGACAAAAAAGCAGTCCAGAGCAAAAACAAATACAGCATTCCAGGACAAAAATAGATGGTCTTAGTTTTATTTGCTCTGTGAGCAGTGCAGGCTGTTTGCTTGAGGGCATGGGGAATTCCATGTCATCCAGGTCCAACATTCCCATGATTCACATGATATGTCAGTAGTCAGTCCTATAGTTCCACTGACAGAGTTATGGACAAACCTGTCAGCCTGTTGTTCAAGTTAAAGCTCAGAGGTTGAGGGCGAAGAGACAGTGAGACATAATGGAAAAGCATGTCTACAGTATTCATTATCACTTCATGTTTAGGTTGCTGTGATCAAGCGATTTGTGATATTTGAACACCGACTGATGTGTAACATCTGCCATGTATTAGTATGATTAATGAGCAAACCTGAGGGCGCGTACAGTGAAACGCTTTGTTTGCTCTTTTGTTTGCATAAAGACGTTAAAAAGATCAGTCACTTAAGTTTTCTCAGTGTGTGGGGGATGATTAATTACTTATGCAGTTCAGTGTTGCTGCCGCTGATTAAAAGAAGTTGCTGTGCATGGGTGACTCCACTTACTCTGGATGTTCTGCACAATTTGACAGTTGCTTTCTTTTACTACACCATCATTTAAAAATACATATATCAAATACATCTTGCTTTCCAGCTTTCCAGCCCTTTCAGCTGTGTGAAATTTCAGTATACTCATTTCATGGTCTAGCCAGGAACTTTTTGTGTGTCTATCAAGTCTGTTGCGTCTGAGCTTTACTCAGCTGCTATCTTTATGCCACATTTGGACATACTGTTTGTATCGTTCTATTTTGCCTAAAAATCTGTATTTGACATAAGGAATTGAAATATCTTGCACAATAAAGTCAGATGACACTATAGAGACAGTGGCTGCACTATGACTGTGTAGCAGCATGGCATGCAATTTAAGGGACATGATGGAATCCCTTCAGTAAATGTCTACAGTATACAAGATGCATTTTCACAAATTTCTGCATATGAACCTCATGAAACACAATAAAAACGCTTAGCATTTCAAATCTTGAGTGAGAAAGGTTACTTTATACATGCTTTGATGATGTTTTATGGGGACAGATTTTACTTTATGAGACTGGGAGAACCACTCCTGCCCTGACATCGGGGTTGTGTGAAGTCAGCCAATGCACTCGTCTTCCTTGCCTCCCTCCTCTGCTTTCTTGTACTTCCTACGCACTGTGGCTTAATCACAAGGTCTGTACACGGTGTTTCGTGTATGGCAGGTTTGTGTCTGCCTCTCACCCACTCACTGAGTCTCCCAGGGAGATTAGGTATATGCACACCTCCAGACTGGGGATCCTTCCAAACTTTCAGAACACTTTCCACTAATTGACCTTTGTTGGCTCTGTGAAAGCAGAGATATGGTAAATGCAGCTTTTGCCCCCCTTTGTGGGGGGAGGCAGCTTTGATGGGTGACATGACAAGATTGTTTCATGTTTTTGACGGAGACAGAGTAGATATTGTTTCAGGCACTCGCTATCAAAGTGGGTAAGGGGAAAAGAGGTTAACCAGAGAGTTTGTGACGGACAGATGATAAAAAAATTAGTTTATGAATGAAGGTGAGGAGGATGGATGATGCAGATTCCCAGAATCATTTAGTACTGTCACAGCTGGCTGAACTTTGTGAGGTAGTGCCTACTTTCCTCTCTTTTTCTTGGCTCCTTTTCTTTTTTTCCCGCTCCTTCTAGCAGCTCTGCAATTAAGAAAGCCTTTAACTCTCAGCCATGATGCTTTTGTGAAAAGGCTTTGTTCTGCTGCCACATCAACAGCAGCAGTGGTGGGTGGAACACATCTTAAATGATTTTTCAAATTAATTATTCCTTCTCCTTGACTTAATCAGTGTGGGAGAATAAAGGTGTTAAGATTTGGCAGACTTATCTTTTGGTAAAGCAAAGTAAAAAAACGCTGAACTGTCTATGCATCATTTCAAGTCATATAGCAATTAACTCAGACATTAATAAATGTATAAGAAGAAACTTGGTGAGGTTTTAAAATGTCAAAATGCACAGCATTTATTGCAATATAATCGCAAACTTATTTAGCAAAAAACAGACACAGTTTTGACCAAAATAAATAGATTTTATGCCTTTTAAAGGCTTCATACTGTCACAGTAAAGTAAAAACACAACATCCTGATTTGCCAGTGTTGTCAAAATGAATCATTTTTACAACCCAGACGTCACACAGCCGCTCATATGGCATGAGCTGGAATGTTAATTACACATCACTGAATAGTTGCTACCACATTCAAATAATATTTCACCCTGTTTTGCCTGATGCAACAATACAATGTGGTGGTATTAGAGAATAAACAATATAATACTTAAAATAATAATACTTAAACTTTCTTACAATTTGACCAAACTGCATAACAGGCTCTATCATCACGCTTAACCACAGCACAGATTATCAATAAAATGAAAGAATGTGAACGTTTTCCCTTTGTTGTGTTTCGATTAAATCAGAGAGTTCATAGTTTAAAAGGCACTTTAGAACTCAGGCCTCACAGCTACAACATACAGCAATTTCAATTAAACCATCAGTGTGGTAGACTGCTGTGCATACGACATGAAAGTACTGTTGAACTCATCATCTATTTTATATTTTCCCTTAAACACATATACTACTTTATCCAGCCAGAGAATCATCATTGAGGTCAGAAGTTATGCTTGAATTTTAATTAAGAAATTCAGCCATTTAGTTCAGGTGGGATGTAAAACTTCTGACATTTAAAGGCCCAAACAGTGATATTTTTAGACCATATCATTTACAACTATACCAACTTGAGGTAATGAAAATACTATTGGTTTTACTCTTGTGTTAATACATTAATGATTTGACCAAACCTTCAACAGCATCAGAGAATGTAAATACGTAAGATTGAGTTGTCGTCTAGTGTTAGTCCACATATGAGACCTGCCAATCAGTGACAGCAGGCAGCCTCTGTTCGGAATAATTTTGGAGGTGGGACTACATTCTGGTTCACATTAGGATGGTGCCTTTAGTGACACCTAAAACAATTAAGAAATTAGTCACCATGATGTTGATGTCCATGTTACACAGGCTATTGGACACACATTTACCAGTATGCTACAAAATGGTCTCATTAGAAACTATCACTCTTTGCAGAAAAAAGGCTGTATTACACTTGTCTTGAGATACTTAATGCCATTACAATCAACGCACACAACCTACAAAAGTGGTTGGTCTATTCTTCTTTAAAGGATAAGGTTACTGATATTCTATATTTTTCAATGAATTGATCAGTGTAGCCAAAGCCTGATATGGCTTATTCCCTCTGTGCCATAGACCTCCATTGTCATCCAAAAGCTATTAAAAACACATCTATGAGCCCCACTGTTGCACTGGGTGAAATGTTCCTTCATTACCATGAATATGTGCACTGTGGTTTATTTTGAGTTAATCCCAGGTACACAGTCCTGCTGCTGTAAATATTCACTAGTGTACCAAATCTGCTGCTGAAAGTAGTCCCCCCTACACACTTTTTACTCCTGTTTAAGGAACATTTGCAAAAAACTGCAGTGCCCAGCTATTTAAGGAACTTATTTGGCCTTTTTTAATGAAAGTATTTATCTGTGACCTATTTTTAAGACTTATGTCCTTAGTATGAACGAATGAGCTTGGGGCTGAGTGCCACAGACAGACTCGTGTGCTGTAGGTTTTGGTCTTTTCATGGGATTTGTTGACAACAGGAAAAATATAGAATATTTCCAGCCGTGTCCTTCAGCAAGTAATTAGGTGACAAGCTTGTTTGCTCTGATGTTACACCATCACACAGAGGTCAATATACTGTCATACCCCCGTTCTCCTAATTATGTCCTAATAGTTCTCCTACCCCCTAATTGTCTCTCAAAGTGGTTATCTTCACTGGCTTCACAAGTGGCTTGTCGGTAGGTGGTTGGATGTTGTTGGTTGTGTTGGAGTTGGTGTCACTCCTCCCTGCGCTGGTCTCCGTCCTGAGGGAGGAGGAGGTGAGCGGACTCCGCTTGAGGACTTTGTTAGCGAGAAGGCTGCAGGTCTTCCTGTACTGGTGACGCAGCAGCGAGTAGACAAACGGGTCACTTGCTGCCTTGCTGTAGGCCAAACATTTGGACAGCACACCCCAGTGAGGGCTTATGGGCCCTGGGGAGAAGAGCTCTACAATTCTACCTCAAATGAAGCAAAAAGAGAAAAAAAGTCACATACCATCCATGAGCAAAATTCAGCTGTTGAGCCAATTCTTAAATCAGTGTAATTGGAGTGGAAGACATCTAAAGCAAATGACCCTCCCCCAGTGCTGTAATATTTTGAAAATGTCATCATTTCACTTCACTGAAATGTCATCACTGTGTTGGGGAATGTCAACGGATGGGTGTCATTTTTGCTGCTTCTGGACTTCTTGCTGTTTAAAATAATTTTACAACAAATCCAGTGCCTAACACTTATTTTGTCCTGATAAATCCAATTAAAACCAAGACAAAGTAAAAACCAGCAGGCACATTGTTTTGTCGTTAATCTGTCCTTTTAATTTGTGTAATCTCCTTAAGTCTAACGTCTCTCACCACCACACCTAATGTGCTTCCTTTCTATTTCCACACCACTATTCTAACAGCTTCTGACAGGTTGCCACCACCAATACCGGGGCTAATACTAATGAGAGCCAGTGATACGATCACTGACTCATTTGCTATCTCCCTCTTTCGCTGTCTCGCTCCCTCTCATCTCCCCAGTTGTGGAGGCCTAGTGACAAGGATTAGAAATGTGTGTAGAGCCAATAAGCTATGACATTATGAAAAGGAAGCAGTCACAAATGTTTAAAATGTTACCAGATAACAAGACAGAATTGAAAACAATTATCGCCATCTGTATTCAGACGATAAGTCAAGTATAACTGCATTAGCAGCCACAACAAGGTAAGTGAAAACCCAGAATCACTCTGTCAAAGTCTAAGTCTTGGGAGAGTCGTTCTACTTATTAAGCTAGATGAGGAAGATCATTTGAAACCTTTTTTTTTATTGCTGAGCAATGACAAAATGTGCAGAATTCAACTATAGTTCGATGGTCTATCTCTTTGATGTTATATGTTTAGCATTTCTTTTCAATCTTGTGACTTAAAAGACAGGAAAAGGCAGTAAACCTTCACATGTTTTGATGATATTGTACATGGTGTTAAATACCTCACACATGTATTATCATGCACATACACACAAAACCCCATACGCATTATTATAAATCTCTGCTCACCTTGTAATGACATAAGGAGTGAAGCACACCACAAATGTGCCAATGAATGTACTGATCTTCTTGGTGGCTCTCAGCCTCCTCCGCTTCTGCTCATCCAAGCATTTCTGGCGCACACTGCCAAAGCACACAGGTACCATTATCTACACAGGAGGCATGATCAGAGGCATGCAGACATAATGAAGCAGTCCACACAGAGAGAAAACATGTGGGATGGATGTGAAGAAAGCAGTGAACTGTGCGATGTTATGTTTGAGGATTATATTGGAGACATTTCACCCTGCACAGATTAGCAATTATGTAAATGGTGAGCAATTCAAAGTTTAATTGTTTGACTAAATCAGAATGGATAGCAAATGACAGAAATGCAAAACGTGACGAAGTCCTTGCTGACCTTAATAAGACATGATAATGTAAACACTGTCTGACAGCAGGCTTGATAGAGTTAAATCATCATCAGATTATCACTTTAGATTTGTGTGTAGTCACGTAGAGGGATGCCCCAGAAGGTTTTGTGTATACTGTATGTTTTAATACTTTTGACAGTGTAGGGATGCAACTAACTACTGCAACTAGCTACTTTCATTATCAATTAATATTCCAGTTATTTTTGCTAATAACTGATTAACTGATAATTAAAATGTATAGTGAAGTGTTCATCACACAAGTGTGTAAATATATTTAATTTAAACTTATATAAAACAAAATTGATTATTTTTCTGTCCATCAATGAATCGATTCAGCACTGTTTTCAAGGAAAGAAGAGAAAACCCACCACCATCATCTCCTGTTGATGTTCTGTATGAACACACTAAGTGCAGATTTTCTGGTATAATCGCTATTTGTGTCTAAAACACACAGAATGTCTTAACCTTCTTTGGAGAATGTTCTGATTTTGTCACAAGATCAACATGCCCCCTCTGAAATGCTTCACATACTGGACAAAATGAAAGGGATCAAATACAAACATTTCAGTGGAAGACAAATGCATTAAAAGGACAAATGGATTAGACTGAATGCATCTCTAATGATTGTTTACCTGGGGTGAATATCCACAAGCAGCACCAACGTCTGCATAGTAATCACGTCGATGCGTTTACAGTGAAACCTTGCAACTTTCAGCACTTTCAGATACGTTACACACAACACGATCAGCGTCAGGAGGAAAGTGAGAGAGTGCAAAGCCACGGTGAAAATGATAAACTGCGTCCCGGCTCCCTTCGCCCTGACACTGCAGAGAGTGCACGATGCGTAAAGGTGGTGGTACCCGACCCAGGAGCGGCAGGTGGCCACTGTGGAGAAGCAGAGTGAGTGTATCCACGTGTATCCTAGCGCTATCACTGCATCCCGGTGCCGTATTTTTGAGTGGTAGCTCAGCGGGAACACCACTGCCACCCATCTATCGATGCTGAGAGCTGCCATGCTGAGCATTGAGTTTGTGGTGAGAAAAGTCTCGAGGAAACCCACAATCTGACAGAAGCCGCTGCCTCCGGGGTGGCCCTTGGTGATGAGCCCGACCAGAGTTAGTGGCATGCTGGACACGCTAAGCAACAGGTTGCAAAACGTCAAGTTGAGAATAAAAAGACCGGGTACCTGTTTGCGGATCTCCGGGTTGTACAGAAAGCAGATCAGCACCACAACGTTGGACAGCAGCGACACGATAATAATCCCCGAAACCAACACGGAAGCAACTATGTCCGCTGCGTCCATGGTGCTTCCTCTCAAATATCCAGAATTTTGATGAGTGCATCCACAGTCCTGATGTAAACTGTCATCGTGAGTTGCAGTCACAACATATCCAATACATTGTCATGCTCACCCTCCCCTAGCCCCAAATGTCTTCAATAAACGAAGCGGCCCCTCCAACCGCATCCACGGTTAGGTCGCAGGACATACATAGAGAGAATGCTCACCTGAATATTGAGAGAACATTTGGAAGACCGTTTCATGGGAATGGGGTCACAGCAGGAGGATTGTTCTCGTGAGGCGCTGCGGTACTTTTCAAGCACCCTTGTCATGCCACTGGTCTCACAGCTCAGGGTTTCCTGGCTGCGCAATTGCGCATTGACATGATGGCAGCTTTGAAAATGACATAAAAGTACTTCAACCTTGCGGTCTCTCTGGCTACTTATATTGTCTTCTCTGCTAGAGGCTAAATCACGTTGGTGCATCCCTGTTCAAAAATAGCTTTTTAGTGTAAAAATAGAAGCACGACGCACGATTGCGTGGCTGGTGGTGAGGCTGATGTCATGAGCATCACGTTGAACACAACAGTTTTGGTAAGGAGATGTTTTGTGCCAATAATACATACGTAGATCAAGTTCGTGAATATTAAAATCGTACAGTGTAATTCGTTAATCATTATTGTTTTGCAAGTCAGTGTCTGATTGAATCACCATCGTCACTTTATTTATTAAAATTTCTCAGCAGCAAACACTTAACAGTTTCATCCACAGCTCAGACATCATTGCGATAGAGTAGGGAGATCCAGAGCCTCATCAGTGCAGTGTTCAATGCCTTATATGGCGCTTTAAATGGAGCCATTGCTGGACTACCCCATCCAGATTATTAGGCAAGGCACAGTACAGCAGCACCACCGCCTCTGGCATACAGCAATACTGTGTGTGTTCAATCTCCAGCATTCCGAGGGAGGGTGTTTTCACACTTTTAGCCCGGAATTTGTTTCTACTTTAACAATTTAATGTGCCTTGAAAATTGCTGTGCCAACTGAAATCAGCTGCCTTGTCTCACAGGGTTTTTTGGGGGGAGGGTACTTCTACCTTCTTCAAGAGTAGCTCTGTAAGTAACAAATCATGGTTCACTAGTAAAATGAAACTACTTACAAATGTTAACCAGCAATATTATGTCCTTTCTTGTCTCACACACAATATTTCCATCTGCAAAGTAGCATAAAATGGAAATATCCAAGTTAAGTAAGTACCTCAGAATTGTACTTAAATACAGTGCTTGGGTAAATGTACTTATAAAATAAAATAACAAATAATATGTCTGGCTGTGATTGCAGCCCACTGCCCATATACCCTTCACAGTAACCTTGCTGATAACTAAATACCTTGTACTGGTTCTAAAGCGTGATGCTTCAAACATACTTCATACAACTCTGCTTTATAAAGATAATACACCCATGTGCAATAGCACGTAGAGCGTCTGTGATGCTCAGAAGAATTACATATTCAAATTGTGTGCTCTTTTCAGTTCAGCTAACAACCAACTGAATTAACAGATGGAATATAGTTTAGGTAGGATCTGTTTGGTGATACCTGAAGTTGCTCAACAGCCTCCTGGATCCATATTCTTCATACAGGTCTACAATCTATCTATAATTTTGTCACCCTGAGTGTCTGTACTGTAATTTTACAATGTTGGTCTATTCTGTAGACACGGCATCTTTTGCATGTCTGTCCTGGGAGAAGGATCCCTTCTCTGCTGCTCTTCCTGAGGTTTCTTCCATTTTTTCCCCCATTAAAAGGGGAGTTTTTCCTCATTTTTCTGTGATTTGCCCTAATCTAAATCTTCTCAATGCAGTAAACGCCACTTATCTAGTGCTCCAGTAGATCAGAACAAACTATTATTTGATACAGGTCTGGTGTCATGTCTGAGGCAGAGAGGCAAGACAACAAGTCTGCTGATCGTCCTGCTGATGGGAGAAGACGTCAATGATTCTCTGTCATCCTGTAGTCACTGTAATGTCTTGTGGTAGCAGGATCTACAGTGTAAACAAAGCAGAACTTACAGAATAAATTTACAGAATAAGCCTTTCCTTCTGAAGACTGTGATATATCACCATTATATTATATTAGTTATATAGCAGTTTTTACTTTCACCTTGTCTTTGAATACAGAATAGACTCATTTACCACTGTCACAGACCACCATACATCTGAGCTCGTTGAAAATTTAAATTAACATGCTCAATGAGACCCCCCCACACACACACCCTAACTAGGGATGAAAGTTAAAATTACTCATTTGCAAAAAATGATTTTCCTCATATTAGTTCCAGGAGCAAAATTAAAAGCATGGATGTGATCTATAGTGTTTAATTGAAAGAGATTTCTCCACTGTCCAGCTACAAGGATAAGAGAAACTGGTCTATTTGTTATAACGGTGGTCACATGTGCAGCTGTCTAGCCATCCTATAAATTATCAGTAATGACAAATTGACAATAGTGGCTGCGCAGACTTTCTAATTAATTCCACGGAGAGAGAAGCTTTTCACTTCTGCCCTTTCCACATAGTGAAGGAACAGATGGTGAAACTACATTGGAATTTTTTTGTGCTCCCTTAAATAGGATAAAGTTTAACTTCATTTCCTAACAGACTTTGACTTAATGAAGTGAAAGGTTACAGCTACGCATGGCCATACATATAATCCTTCAAACGTCTCTGCCGACCCTTGTAAGTTTTTTCATAATTCACCTTTACAGCAGATGTATTTTTATCTCCATAAACCCAGAAGTGATTGTAAATGCATTCCAAAACCAATCTTGATTTATACACTTTGGAGAACTATTTTTTGTTACTGTTCTACATGACAGATCAGAAATGTAACAAAAGACTATTTGCAGCTCTAAAGCAAGAGAAAGTTGAATTAAATGAACGTTTTTGTTTTTAAAGCCTCTATGTATATGATCTGAAAATGTCTTTTTTTTGGCACCATCCAGTAGTTGGATCAAAAAAGATACTGTAGCATTGTGGACTGTGGACACCAAATGAATGGGCTTAAAGCAACATGTTGATTGTACCAATTTTTTTTCTACAAACAAAATGATGTGCTCAGACATTGATCAGAGCGATCACAGACAGTAAACAGTGTATTAGAGAGACAATTTGTCTACAATTTGTAGGCCTAGTCTGGTAGAGTGATAATGTAGGCTACTAAATATGGTGATGAAACACGCTAAAATAATAAAGTCACCATTTCCAAACACAGTGCATCACTGTTTCTGTTGGCTGAAGAGAACATCTGCTCAGTCAAAGTTGAACAAATAAACTCAGGGCTAAGCAGGAAGCCACTCTTGAATTTGTCGTGCAATAGAAGTGAATATTCCTATACTGACCACTGAGCAACTGGTCCGAACCACTAGCTGCAGCGCCCCCTAGTGGTAGTGACCAGTGATCATGTTAGCGACCAGACCACTGAATTGGCTACAACCCCCTCTCCCTTTAGTTCAGGCTGAGCACTGGAGTCGCGCTTGTATTGGCTGATCGGCATCAGCTGTGTGGCTAGTAACGTCCAATCATATTCAGGAAGGTGTATAGCGCGCACATTAAACCAACACTATCACTGTTTACTGTTTACGTCGTTTGCTGCTGCAGCCGACCTGACACCGTCCATGCTTCGTGTTTTGGACTACTTCATTAAGGAGAAATCGCGGTGCGCCATGCGTCTTGTCTGCAGCCCGCAGTCCGCGGTGGACAGCTGGTTGGTTGTCAAACAGCAGTAAGTTCAGATGCCAGGACAGAAGCTCAGTTTCCTTCTGTTTGCTGTAGGACCGCGACCACTCTGTCAGAAGCCATTCACTGGATTTCAACTCAGGTCTAAGCTAAGTTTCTGCAGCTGTGTTGCTAGTGCTTTCATTCATTGATGGTGACATAGCCTTGTTTTGGCTCACTACAGGTTGTGTTTGCTTGGTAATGCCTGCAAGCTAGCTATGGCTGCATTGTTGTTTGCTATTTGTTGGTTCAGCTTTGCTGCTGTGCTGTTGCTGTTCACATTCAATTTGCGATGTGCATGAATTATTGGCATTTTAGGCCTCTGCATGCTTGCAGGCGATATGCTGCTGGCTGTTCAGTTTGCTATAGGTTCATTCATTTGAACTCTCTGTGTATTCATTTGCATTGGTATTAGTCAAAAACTTTAGTTCATGTAGCAGTTGAGCAAATTTATTGTGGAGTTGTCTGCCAAGTGTTGATGTTCATAGTGATTTTATTTATTTATTTATTTCTCATTTTATTTCTCAGGGACAAAGTCCAATATTCACTCTCCTTTCAGCTCTGTTTTGGGCTCCACCAGTGGCTGAAAAACTGTCTAGCTGCTAAATTTTCCACTATGTTCATCATCTATGTTTGCTAACTTTATCTGTCTGCCATTTGGTGCTGGTTAGGTAGTGTACAGTGGGTTTTTAAATTTCTTTCCTGACAACAGCTGCCTGCTGGTGCTGGAAATGCGGTAGAAGAGAACGGTGAGAGTGAACCAAAACAGCAAAGTTGGAGGCCATAAAACCAAAACAACGTGGTGAAAGATGCTGTGGAGCTGAGGGGAACTGCAGAGTTGGGTGATAATTCTCTCTGGGTTGGTCACTATGAGTGACACCTTCTCATTACATATGTTATCCATCCAAAATATTGATACTGCAGCTTTAACATAAATTTATTTACTTGCTTTCCCCTGTGGGTTGAGAAAACTCTATTCTGCTTTGTCTTATAAGCTGGGTGCAGGGTAGTCAAGCTGAAAGAAAGGGTGTTTTTCTTTGTTCCTGAAGCATTGAAATTTTGGAGGGTTAAAGTTTCCCATGGGCGAGCGTCAATGAGCATAATGCCAACCAGTAGAATGTTCTTGAGGCTTTTAGAGACTCCATGATTCGAGTCTGGCCTCAAGCTCAAGTTGTAGTCAGCTGCATGTTCTGCAAACAAGGCAATATCATCAATCAGCATTGTCTGTTTTGTGTGACTGTAATATCGATTTGTCTGCTCCTGTGTCTACTTGCGCAGTTGTTGCTGCGTCATCAACCTGCAGTAGCAGATTTCTTCACTTTCTCTACCATCCTATGGTTAGAGAAGAAGTTGATACCATGCATGTTTAAAACTGAAACAAAGCTCATGGTTAAATCCCAGCTAGGAATATCAGTGTGGCTTTATGTCTGGTTATTCAGTCATAAGATGATTACGAGTCCAATTTGGCCATGACAACTGAATTTCAAAATCTTACAGTTTGTATCTTTATCTGCATTTTCCTCCCTCTGACAGTATCACTCTTCCACACCTTTAAAACAGAGCTTACTGTGTACACTCAGTGTGCTCCCCTCGTTAGATGTAGAACCACTTTCATCTTGAATTTACTGTAGATTCAAAGGCTGTGGTTTTTCTATTGGCTGAACCTCAAATGGCTGGTTGTATCTTGGCTGTACATAAATTCTTGCAGCCATTCCAGGCTCAGTTAATCGTGCTTGCCCATCTGCTTTGATGTCCTTCCTCTGGTAATGAGTGTGACATCGCTGTACACGAGCATGACCGTAAGCAGCTCCCAGTAGTTTTTGTTTTTTTTTTTTTTTTTTTTTTTTTTTTTTTTTTTAAATGAAGAAAGGAGTCTTAATGAGGGATCATGATGGTACATATCAGGACCTTCATGCGCTGGGCATATGCGGTTTGCCTTTAAATTAGTGTGTATATAATGTGATGAATGTTCATAAAGCTGACTGGCTTTAATCCATTGTTATCTGGCTTCTGCTGGTTGCTACAAATCTGTGTATGTCTGTGTGTCCTTCAAACCTTCAATTCTTGTGGGAATTAGAAGGACAGAAATCTTGACAATGTGTCAGCTCTTGATTTTTGAAAAAAAAAAAAAAAAAGGAACAAATTATTGAAATGTCCTCATGAGCATTGTAAAGCAAATACTGTACAGTAGCCTATGCATGATGCAGAGCAGTGCTAGCAATAGATGACTAGTGCCCGTGGCTGAATAAACGCACGCCTGGCTGCAGCCCCAGCTGGCTCATGCACAATTTCAGAGGCTGTCTTTTCATATTATTCTTTGTTTGTTTGTGCTTGGACAGCCATCTCACTTCTGTAGAGTAAGACTCACATCCGCATACATGGCAAGTCTGCTTGTCCGTGTTATGATTCATACCTTCATATGTTGGTTTGGTGACTCAGAGGAGCAACAGCTAAATCATGAGCATGCAAGTATGTTTCTGCATTTTAATCTCTTCAGGGGATGTTTTGTTGTAAATGCACAGTCCATGAAGGTCGAATACTAGTGGTAGCACACAAAGTATTCGTAATAACCACTTGCATTCATTTGAAGTACTTCTAAAAATAAATCAAAGGCTCTTTGCGGGGCCTATAGCATAACTGTATCATACAGAGTCATATTTATCATGTCATTCTTGCTACTATGCAGAGAAATGGTTATTTTATTCTAATGTATAATTTAGCTTGTCCAAGCCTAATTTGAGTATAAATCTTTTCTCTCTTGTTAGTTGTTATAATTTTAGGGTAGCATCGTTCATTTCACACTTGTTAATATAAAAGACCTCTGAAGTGCAGGACTGACAGGCATCTGAGCCTTAAATGAACTAAACCTTTCCTTACCTGGCTGCCCTCCCCACACACAGGAGGTGAGATCTCTGATTTCAAGGTGTCGTAATTGATGTGCTCCACTCGCTTATTACCTGCCAGCACTTTTTTCATTTGTCAAAAAAATAGATGTAACCATACTTCTCAAGCCCCAAAATGAAAGGATTTTCTCTAATCTCAGTTAAGGCACTAAGGCACAAAGAGTCTTGTTAGAGGTAAATATTCTGTGTTTTGGCTTGGTTATACAATTTTAGAGAGAGAATTGTTTACACTCTCCTCTTGGGTTGTGGGATGATGGTTTCAAGTGTGCAAAGCATTACAAGTAATGGGTTTAAGTGGGGAAGAGGAGTATTTTTTCCAGAAACCTAATGCAACATGTCCATTCAGAGAGATACAGCTGGCACTTCAACAGAAAAAAAGGAAAAGGAATGAAAACTTGAAACCTTGGTAATGTTTCAGTACAGGCTGTCCAGACAGTCAATGCATAATAACGCAGTGTCTTCCTTACCTCTGACCATAACAGCTTTACCTAAGAGAAGTGAGGAAGCGTGAGACTAAACATGATTTAATAGCGGGGAATGAGGAAAGTGGGATCTGTCGTGTTTCTTTGTCTACTCGCTGTGATAAGAAGCCACTGTTGTCACGCAGCAGTGGCACCAATCATTACTCCCACCCTTGTCTGGGCTGTGGGTGGATGGATGTGCTGATCTGTCTGTCCCCTCCTTCTCCCTGACAGTCTGGACTGATGCTGCTGCAACTCATTACACTCACATACAGCTGTTTGAGCACCCACTGATGGTAGGGGGAAAAGAGCTTTAAATGGTTTTGATATCTTTCCAAAATTTCTTAAAGCAGTGATTCACAGAGTTCCTAACTCTGTGAGAAAATAAAATACAGACAACACTAACATAGGTCATTTATTTTATTAGAATATTAGACATTTACTGTAACAAATGCACTTGTCATGTCTTTTTAGCCTTTATGAAGTATTGTATAGCTTCTGTTTGAAAACTTTTGATACAGTGCTTCCCTCTAGTGGATAGAAAAGTATATGAAAGAAATGACTGAACATTTTTAAGTAGTAATTGTATGATGTAATTTATTATTATTATTATTATTATTATTATTATTATTATTATTATTATTACAAAGAAATTATTCAGTTATTTCATTTTCAAGTTGTTACTTTGGAGGTAAATATTCTATTCACCTATTGAGGTTATAGTCATACTTAATTAGTTGTTGTTATAGTGATTAAACTGATTGATTTCCATGTGTGATCATTCACATGCAATATTACACTATTTATTTAACTCTTCATATTAACAGGTGACAGAGACAGGAAATGACAGGGGGGAATCTATTTGCTGGAGCACCTCTGGGCCTTGTAGTGATCATTTCTTGTTTCGACCAAAGGAGGGCGCTCTCTGCTCTCTGTACACTCTGCCTGCTGAACCTGGTGGAGGTGAGTGGTCTGCACTGTCTAAGCTGTCAGCACTCATTAGTGCTGTCTCATTAAAGTGATGTCAGTGGCACTCCATTATCAGTGAAATGAACAGCTGCCCTGCCCCGAGGCCAAGTCAACGAGTGAACTTTGTTGGTCAGGGAGGTCTGCAGGTTAACCTGCTATAAGTGGGCACAGAGAACAGAGTTTAGTTTTTCTCAAACGGTCTGCAAAGCTGTTTTAGGTCAAATTATACAGCATGGTATTGAATTAAGATAATCAATAACCCTATATTTAAGTCAATTTACTATGAAGATAAAGTGAGATTTGATAGTGTGATATATAAAAAAATAAATAAAATGTCTTACATTAATTGACATGAATTCTGGATATTGAAGTTAAAATTTCTCAAACTGTTACCAGTCTCTGCCATGTGGGGGCACCAGTGTGTGTGAAGCCACCCCATTTGGCTTTGACATCTAGGATGTTGGTGTAAGTCAAAATGTAATGTAAAATGGTTTCATAAAGAACGTTGATATGGTACTAGTTCCTGATTTCCTGAGTTTGAAACCTGGCGTTATATGTGCTTTTAACAAACTCCTCACAACTGACACAGAAAACATTTGATCTTTTGAAACATCTCAAACACTGAAGGCCAACCACACTTTAGCTCTTTTACCACCATCCCCTTCCTCTCTCTCAGCTCCTTGTGACCCAGAACATGCTACACCTCAGACAGCCACTCAGATAGACCAGGATCTGAATGGTATTTGGGGTCAAAACCACGATATCCCCCATTTGCCTTCCTCCATTAATGGCCTATTTAGCGTACTGCCGATGGCAGTAAATGGATAGCCGGGCTTTTATACCTTCTGACTGGATATATTAGCAGGTAATGTCCTTAAAGAGGATTAGTGGATAGAAAGGAGAAAGAGAAGGAGAGTGGCTGAAAGCGCCGTAGGGATGGCATGGTAGTAAATAGGCAGGTGATAGCAGGGAAGACAGGAGAGCTTATGCTGCCTTGTGCTGCCTCTGGCTATGGATGAGGGATTAGCAGACGTTGTGGATTCTCTGGTATCCTGAAGCATGAGTCATAGCTGTTTTGCATGTGAAAATATATGTCGATAAATAAACTTGCAGTTCTACATATGAGCAATGAAGAAGTTGTTTGTCCCATAATATTGAGCTGTCCTCTGTCTTCCTTTTTTTTTATAATTTATTTATTTTATTTTTTTGTCAAGGTCAATAAGTGGTTTATGCAACACTGGTCTTCTCGTGGTTAACTTTTCCTTCAGATACCATGTAGTCAGCCAGTCAAGAATGTGCCCTGGGTCGAGGTCAAGAGTCCCAACAAACCAAACAAATCATCTTGTTTTCTGTTTTCAGCAGTTTATCTGCTTTCTACTCAAATACATTCTTAAACAGGCATTGTGACATTTGAGGGTGACCTTTTTAAGGAAGTAAATGTATGTGTTTGCATATGATATAGAGATTATGAAGTAGGATGAAGCAAGATGCATACAAAAAAGGAAAAAAGCAAATGACTGAGTAATAAAAAATAGAGGCACTCAGTCACAGCATAACGCACTCTTTTGCAAGGTTTTAGGGGTATTAGACTATTGGTGGCACTAATTTGTCCATTGTATTTATCTTATGTTATTTCTAAACATATCTTTTAAAAAATGCAATTTGTATGCATACTGTTTTTCTGATGTGTGGACTTTTCCAGCACAGTATCACTAGGAATAACTTCCATATTGGACGATTGTCCATAATTATTTATTACATCCAGTGCCAATGTTCCATAACCATGATCTTTTCCTAACCTTACCCAAGTGTTTTTGTTGCCTAACTCTAACTATACCATAACCATTTATTCACCATAACCACAACCAGACCATAGTTTCCATGCAAAAATATTGTTGAAAGAGAGAACTTCTAAAACTAAATGTATGCAGAATTGTACAATATTGTGAGTTCAAACAACCATTTTTGGTTCCTTCTGAAAGACCTTAAAGATGAAAGACACTTTTGAATGAGCTTCTCAGTCTAATCTGCTCCTCCTCTGCTCCACCATTCTAGCTGCCATATGACTAATGCCCTAGGCCTGAGGCCTTGGCTCGACCCAGCTAAGCTGTTTTGGGGGGATTTGATCATGCATAGATGACATTGAGTTAGAATGGGTCACTGCAGAATCTGCTTTAGCCACAGTCTCCTGGAAAGGAGTCAAGTGGAGGGCAAGCACCTGGGCTAGCTGACCTTTACCTGGAGAGAGGAAATGGAGAGGGATCGGAAGGGGCAGGCTGCACAGATCCAGTTTGTCAAGTCAGTTTCAACGTTTCAGGGATGAGTAAGTGAAGCATTTAGCATTGCATGAAATCAAAAACCGGAATGGTATCATCCCTAATCACACTCCGTCCCATTTCCTTATCCACTTTAACTTCTCTAAGTGTGTGCGTGTCACACATCAATACTTCCTCATGCTCACTCAAGTTTCCAGATCTTGAAAAAGTGTGAGACTGTACTCTCTCACAAAATCTAGTCTGTGCCAAGACATCCCTGTGACCATCTCTGCTCTCAGCAGCACCAAGCATATGAAAGAAGCATTGTGTGCTGCTTCACGCTCCATGGCCAATTGACTTCTTTTCCCATTAATCCAATGCGATGTTTACCTAATCTTTCATAGCATTTCAAAACCATTAAAACCAAGAGGATTATCCTAGTATTTCTGACGGTGTTTCTTTACCTCAGGAACAGGTGCCCTGATAACACTCCCTCTTTTGCTCCCTCTCTCGCTCCTTCCCTTCTTCCTTTCCTCTCTTTAGTCGAGATGGACAACTCTACCCCCCGCTCTGAATAAATAAAGTATTATTGTCCGATTAAAGCAGATTAAGCAGATGGAAAGGGAGTCAATCTGAATATGGGTTTAATTCTGCACTTATCTGAATTCTTGACTGGTTTCATAGTGTACACTTTTGTGTCTTTGAGCAGGAAGTTGGTGTGGGTTGGAGGGGCTACATTTCGGAGAGTGTGTCTTACTGTAGAGCTAAAAGAGGAAATTGTGAATTGAATTGCACTTAAAACCCCTCTTTGTAAAACTAGACGAAGCGCAAAGCAAATTCGCATGCCAGAACAGTTGGCCAGGATCTACAGGTAGGTGTATAGGTTATAGCCAAGCTGGACTGCAGCTTGTTATGCCATGAAGCTGTGGGAGCGTGCTTTTACTCGCTTCAAACAGCAGACAACCTAAGGGGGTCACATCTTTTGAGGTAAAAAACAACCAATTCTGCTTATGAGATTTGATTAAAATAGTATTTATGGCAATCTAGAGATAAATGGTGTGTAGCACGTCACCAGAATCTTTCCCTAACCTTAATCATACTGTAGTTGCTGTATGCAGATATGGTAGGAAGCAAGATTTTAAAAAACAAAAACCTTATCATTTAATGTAATTCGGGGTTTCACAAAATCGTCCACTATTGACGTTCTTGTCTGGTTATAGGGTTTATTCGGGTGTCCTTTGGGGTCCCATTGTCTGACCCCATCTGGTCATTAGTGTAAGTTAACTCTTCAAATGATTATGTATATAAACTGTGCTTCAGATAACTTCTGGTTGGCTGTTGAGTCCTTAAACCCTGTGGGCTGAAGAACATATATCTTTTAGTTAAGCAAATATAAAATCCCATTTAAAATATCAGTATTTGTTACTACTGAAGATGGTATAGCCTCATGAAGTGAAAGTTGTGCGTATCCATACGCTCTCACACACACACACACACACACACACACACACACGCGCGTCATGTTGATTGAGTGGCTGCTGATGATGCTGAGGGTTAATCTGTATTTAGTCGGTCCATCCGGATGCCTTAGAGGCCATCTTATTAAAGGAAATGAGACATTGTGAGGCCTTTTTCAACAGACAGTTACTGAGCTCCACATGCATTCCTTCATGTCTCCTGCATCGTGGATAGGAACAGCGCTGTCCACAGTGGGTCCCGACAGAACAAAGCTAGACAAAAAGGCCCTTGTGCTGGTACACATGTTAAAGAGGACATGCCGGTGTGTCAATCCGATGCAATTTTGAAAGTTTCTCTCTAAACAGAAAGTGACCACCGCAGACGGCTGAAGTTCTAAGCTATTTGGATCAAGATAGCTGAAGAATCTAGAACCGTAATGCTTTAAAAGATTGCCCAAGCCCTCCAGTTACAGGGCGGAGGTTGAAAAAAATGGGGACCTGTTGAAATAGACTAATAACGTCTTATTTGGGTCATTTTTTGGCTTGCCAAGGAGTTGACTGTACGTTTAGATGAAAGGGTTTAATTGGAAATGATAACCTGCTGACAGAAGGGATCTGTCAGCCCACAAGCCCTGGCTGTCTGTCTGCCAGTACTGCAACAATATCCACAGGGAGATTGGCAGATAGAAGCTGCTGTCAACGCCCTCAAGCTCAGGGTTGTTCCAGTATAAGCCCTACACTTGTGTTTGCTTCAGCTAGGGTACGTGGCACTATTGCTGGCTGTGTGCAAGTAGCCCTACACACAGCTAAACTAGCACACATGTACACACACAAACAATTTTTGATAATTTACAAGCTAAGGATAAAGACACAAGGGAGATGAGCAGCAAGGAAAGCAGGACACAAATGCTGTCAGACCATCAGAGCAGTTCAACAAGATCCAGGACATCAAAGCCACTTAAATATTTTTCATTCTTGGGGCCACAAAATGCAGGATGATATGACAGACACACAATAGGCCCACAGTTTCCTCTTGGCCCCTGCAGTAGTGTTGACATGAGTAGAAATTAAGTTATCGCCCCTTTTTAAAGTCCAGACGGCTGTCAGACAAGGCCCAGTGGCACGGGGGAAGATTTGATGGTTCCAGCAGAGGGCTACTTTACATGGAAAGCTCTGTCTCACATCTCCTCCACTAGTACTGCACTGAATCTCATACCTGCTTCCTACATGTGTATCAGGAATGTTTTATAGTTGATTGATGTTTTAAATAAACCTGGTGGGGCATGAGTTTTTAATTGTTGGAACACAATATTTAGTTGCTGTATGAGTTGATAATACTATGTGACCACCTAAAGGCCCACACATACAAGTGATTTGTTTTCCAATACATTTCATATAACCAATATTTCAGATTAACAGATTATTGTCATGATGATGCTTTCAGCATCCTCGCTCTTCCCCTTCCTTATAGTATGGGGGTGCTTTGGAGTTTTCCACACCTTGCCCCATCTGCCCTCTTGTCACCCTCGGTAAGTTTTCCTCCTTTAGTGATCATCGAACTTACTGTCTGCATTTGAGTCCCAGTTACTGGTGTGAAAAGTGTGAAAATAGACCCAACAGAACATGTATTTTTAGATGGTGACTGAGTTGAATCCAGGTGGCCTTGTCAAACTTCACTCCAGGTCCTGTAACTGCTACCTCTTGATCCCCTCATTTCTTGCTACCAGGTTTCTACTAGGGCTTCCTTGGAGCTCTCCCGGAGAAGCTGAGGGATTCACTTCCTGACCCTCTGCCAGTGTCGTTGTATCCCAAGTCCACATAGCTTCTTCAGTCCTGTTACCTGAAGTCTAAACACCCCAATGTCTCAGATACTTGAGCACAGCCTCCAAACCCCCACTTAATTTGTTGGACAGCCATCCTGATTATCACCAAGCCACCTTGGTTTATCGTCTTCTAGGGTTGATGTTGACCCTGAACCCCCTGCTGTGCACCTGCGTTTGTCCAAGGAACTGGTCTGACCCAGCAGATACTGGACTTCTGGGTCCGTCTGCACTGTACATGGGTTCCTACCCTGTGGTTTGTTTAAAAAGTTTGGTGACACAAAACTCACCAACTTTCAACCTTTCAAAGGGCTGCGCTCTGCCAACAAAGTTGCAAGGCAGAGTGCTTTTTCAAAAGCAGCCACCTTTGATGTGTCACTCCCTGTGTATTTCCATTAAGAAAAAGATGCTGGCAAGTTGAAAATAATATTACATGTGAGTGACCACAACCCAAATGAAAATTCCCATATCTTATATACTTCATGAGGATATAGAAGCATATAAATGTAGCTACTGTAGCTAGGGAACTAGTACATCATGACCATGAGTGCTGTGCCTTGTGTAATGTGAAACTTCCACTGAATATGAGCAAATGTTACTAATGCATTACCACCCATTAATGCCCAGTCATGTCCAACTGGCAACAAATATCTTCTTATTTATTAGAACTACCAGAAGTGAGGCAACCAGGGTTTGCCCCACCCTAACTCATCCCCACAGAAACAAAAGTTAAGAGGTTCCTGCTTTAAAAGGGGAGTCGCTCGCCATCAGAGAGCCACCATTTAATTACGACACACAGGAAATTATCCCTAGAATGGGCCCAGTGCTGATAAGAAGTCCAAGCCCACTGGATGACAGCTCTAGAAACCTGAGAGAACTTATCACCAAAGTGGGGGGTGGGGGCCCACGACTGGGCGCCTGACAATCTGATTGGACTGTCATCCCCAGGTCATAATTAATATATTTATCAAATTAATAACTGAAAAGAAAATCTCAGCATCATTGGCGCTATTGTAAAAAGAGGCTTGCCCTGGCCCCAGAGGTGAACAGTGGCCAAATTCATGTGGCTGCTGGTTTCCCTTGTGGCTAATAAGGCTGCTGTCAGTATAATGGGGCAGAGGGGGGCAAAGTGAGCTGCCTCTTTTGGAAGCCATGACAGATAAATTGCCTCCCCCCTGCACAGAATGGAACAGAATTTAGAGGAAGAAAAGAAACATGTTACTGTCTGCTGACAACCACAACCACAGTCTTTGCATTTGAATACTTGTAGTATAGAAAGTAACACACAACATGTACTAGACATCACAACATACCAAGTGGTTTGTTTTTTGTTACTAGCTCTGGGTAGAAAACTGTTACCAGGTGTTTCATCATCACAGCAGATCTTTTATTTTAATTTATTTTTTGTATATTATGATGTGTTTTTACATATTATCATCGATGTACAAACAGTGTATAGCTATATTTGATAGCACCGTGTCGAAACATACTATCAAAACCACAAAACCGCAGGGCTTCCTATCGGGTTCTTTAGCTGCTAAATGCTCCACTATGTCGGGTGTTTTTGCTGGAAACAGCTGCCTGCTCCAGCTAAAAACAATGCAATGAGAGTGGTGAGAACAGAACCAAAACAGTAAATTTGAGGGCTGGAAAACTTGAAAGTCGCTAAACCTCTGTAGAGTTGAGGGAACCGCAGAGTCGGGTCATTATTCTCTGTCGTTTTGTCTCTACCAGCAAAAAAAATTGATTATAGCCACTTATATGCCACTTTAAAGGGTTTGACCATTGATTAGTTAGTTATATTTGCATATTCGAATATTGATATTTCAAAGTTATGTTGATATTTTCTTGAATGTCATTAATATTACCTCCTAACTTTTTGTTAGAGGGTAATATTGTGTAGATTCCCCATGGGGTTGGATATTAATTCTGACCCCAGACCACTGCCATATCCTCTCTTGTGCAGGTGGAAAGCCACAGTGGGGATACTTTTATCGGGCATTCCAAGGGTACAAAACAGGAAGGAGGGGAAGCTGAATTGTAAAGGTAACACAATCAGCCGCTAAAGTAGTCACAGGAGTATCAGTTTCTTTAAGCTGCGCTGAGCGCGGCACAAGATTAAGATGTGGATTACTGAACATTTACTTCATGTCACACAGACGGAGGCATGTGGTTTGTTCTATAAAGTGATACAGCACCCTGACCTTCTTGCAATCCTGTCACGTGATATAATTATCCAAAGGGATGTACTCATCCTTTTGTGCATTTGATTGTCACTGGGTTAGGAGATTGGTAACAGATGCAGAGTTTGGAACGTGCAGGTTCTCTATGACTGACTACACAGATCAAAACCAAATAATTGGGGAAACACAATGTATTTTTTTATATATAAAAAAATGAGAGAGAGTTACTGGATTAAACAATCTTATTTTAGTTCAATAAAAGTGAGCATATAGTGTATATACTCCTGCCCATTCACACTCACTAAATTTTTTTTTTTTTTTGTATTTCCCCACAGACTGGAATCTAATCCTGTGGGGCAGACTTCACCTTTGACTCTTGTACTTGACCTTGTACCTTGAGAATGAGTTTGTGGAAGTCAGACATGCTCAGACTCTGTTATGCATCTCCGCTTGGCCAATCTCAGGTTGATCTGGGAGACCCGGCTGGAGAGAGAAAGTAATAGAAGTGTGTGTGACAGAGAGACATTTTAATAACAGACTAGTGACACACCTTTTGTAGTACACATAATATGATCCACTCAAACCTCAACAGTAGATTCTGCTCTTGAAAGTGAAACATTAATCTCCAATGGGCTGTCTCTGAACACAGCTGTGGAATTTTAAAGGAACCAAACACGCAACTGCCAATCAATAACTGGTGTGTAAGTTAAACCTGCTATGTGTCAGATGTCAATCACCTTTTGTTCTATGTCCTCAGGGGTTCAACCCACTCTTCTCCGGACCCTGCATCCACTGCCGCTCTGTGCAAGTGAATGGGTAGCACAGGTGCATATTGGCGCACAGTTACATAGACCCCTCCCTCATGTCCTGTGTGCATTGTGTCTGTTTTCTTTAGGTCCATGTTCCATAGGGGCAACAGTATGTGTGGTTCCAGATTTCAAAAAGGCCTTTGAGAGTCTACCCACTGCACCTGCCCTTGTTCAGCTTCCCACTTACCTGGGGATGTGGGTGAAGATATAGAGTGAGCAAAGGAGTGAGGGTGAGTAGGGACTGGGCTTACCCCCCTCTCCCAACACACCCCTACTCACCAACCCACCCTACAGACTTTCTTTCAGGTTCTTGGTGTAGAGAGAGGCCGGCCGGCTGTCCCAAAGCGTTTCGCCTCTGTGAGCACGCACAAGATGTCCATTCATGCCCCATGATCCTACAACTTCGCCTCTCCCTCCCTGCCTTCCCCCCTCTCCTCTCCCTTCAACTCCAGCTGAGGCAATTCAACTCGGGCCAGAAGCAGGGACCTTTTAATCTAACAGAATGTAGCAGGCACCTGAACTACTTAACCGCTGTGCTTGTTCAAGGGGGTGGGCACGGAGGCTAAGGTAACTGGCATGTAACAAAAAGCCCCGAACTTTATCCCTGGCCAGGATGAGTACATTTCCTTTCTGTTGTTCCCAACAAAGGCCAGCAGGCACAAATGGTCTGCTATCTGTGTCACCGGGAAGTGGAGAGCAATTTGTTTCTATTAAACAGGACGGTCCTCATCTTCCCCAACCGTACGCCCTCCCTCCCCACCCATATTGATTCAGGTGGCTTTTGTGCTGCAGGTAAAACCCTGCCAGTTGGTGGCTTTCATTTGAGCTCACCTTGACCAGGTGGAGACCTTGTAGTCTTTACTAGGGCCCCCCTGAAAGACAAAAGAGGACCCCCTCATTTTGTTGTTCAGGTTAATGTGAATATTTATGGGGGGCACATGGGGCTGCAGGTACAATGAACACTAAAGGTTGGGGGAGAATGAAAACTTGACTGCAGCATTCAGGGAAACATTCTGCTGTTGATCTGTCCTTTCCAGTTCATGCCTGCAGTTCTCAGTGACGCACAGCAATTCAACCCCATGGCACATACACTCCACAGTACCCATCCCTGTGCTTCCTTACTACATCACATCAGTGGCAGCTTGACCTCTTTGATTTACCCGGATTCCTGTAGAGGGCAGAAATACAACTGTGAGCCACTGTATTTCACCCGCATTGGTTCCAATACCACACAGACCCATTCCCCCACTTTGACAGAGGCAAGATGGCTGCTTTCATAAGAGGGTGTTCCTCTTTTTTATTTAAACCCCAGTCTCAGCCCATTCATTTAGTCCCAGCCACAGATATGAAACCTTTTGAGTACAATTGTATATCAGTCATGATGCCACAAATCAAGCCACAGGAAACCTTGCTATTATTTTTGTGCAGTGTAAATGTGTATACTGCTTCTGAAACAAAGCAACATGGTTATAGGTGGATACCTACAAGAAATCACATATCAAACACTGTTGTTCCCTCCATTATTATTATAGATTTTTCGTATATTTCTACAGTTTGCACAATCTGTGAAATAAATATAACTAATGCTCTGAAAAAGAATTGTGGTTACAAAGTGTTGTTATATTGAGATTGCTGTGTATAACAATCTTAGATATATAAAGTGTGTTCAGTCCGCTTCTTTTTTCCCTTTCCTTTCTTTTCCTTTCATCCAGTTAATGGGGAAACGGACACATATGGTTCAATTAATTTAACTAATGAGCACCTCTAAATGGTTAAGGCGAGACACTATCCCTCCTCACTTTCTCTTCATCTGTCTTTCCATTTCTTCACATTTTCCTCCCTCATCCCCTTTTTTTTCCTGCCCCCCTCCCTTCCATTGTATTGACGCCCTGGGACCCCATCTGGGCCCTTTGGAGGCGTGAAATGCACAATAATTATTAGTAATCATCACACACCATCAGAAACGGATCCTAGTGCTGTAATTACATGATAAATGTCTGCCTAACACATGCCCTCTATTTAGCAGCCCCCTGGAGACCGCGGATAATAGACAGCTAACAGGGATCCGCAGAATGGGCCTTTCAGCGCTGGCCGGGGCTCATTGTCTACGCGCCAATACACCCTCACCCCCCGTTTGGCAACAACACAGACCTCGATCAATCCCCTGCACTGCCCTCCCACCAGCCTACTGACCTCTCCCCATACACACACACATCCCTTGTCAATGCTAAGTGGACAGCAACGTCAATCATTGGCATTACACTGCATTGCTAATGGCTGCCAAACAATTTCACAGGAGAGAAAAGAGTTTTGTTCAGCCATTTATCAGGTAATGGTGACTTGTTTTAATGTTGTTGCCTCTGACCCCTGAGCAAAATGTGATAATTGGAATTATTATCATCAGCGTGTCTTTTGTTGGTTTTTCATCGTTCTGATCAGAATGCAGCCGACATCTGACGGTTTTTGATTGTGTTCTGCTGTCACCTACCTAAATGTTTTTACACTGTGGACTGAGCCCAAACGAATGTGACATGCTTTGTTTGCATTCTTTGTTGTCATGCCAAGGATTGCATTACTATCTAATCTTCAAACATCTCTTGTAGTTATTTCAACGTATGCTCACAAGACTTATAATCTTTTACAAGCAGCTTTACATTGACATCCGTTACTAACCAAAACATGACATTGTCAATCCAGTTTCCACGTCTAAAAACTGCATCTAGAAACTTACTGCAAAGGCGAATAAAAGTGGCAAATGTCACTTTTACAGTTACAGGTGTGTATTGCACACTTTTAATTTAAATTATTAATTTATATACATTAGCATCATCACCACAATATGAATAACAACTTTCAAAAATGTTCCACAATGCAGAGAAAGTTACAGAATATACATAACAAAGCATTCAATGCTACATACAGCACAAACTATATTCTATACACTATATAGATATATATATATATATAGATAGATAGATAGATAGATAGATAGATATCTATAAAAACCATTGTTTTGTTTACTTTTACATAAGTTCCAGTCATTTAGCAAATGTTTCACAAGGCCTCACTGCCTGAGTTCAAAACATGCAAAACCACCGGCAGGTTGCGTGTGACACTGAAAGCAGCAGTCAGAGCTGACAGTGACATAAATGAGAATGAAAGATGGGGGATGTCAACTCAGACCCCCAAGCCTTAATGAGGCTTTATCTCTCTGCACTTTTTATAGTGCAAATGAGGCCTAGGTGAGTAAATAGGCGTGCACACAGCTACTTTCGTGCAACGCTTTCGAGTCTTGTGTAACAACAATGATGGAGGTCACCACAGTTTGTCTACATTTGGAATTATCAGATATGCATGCAAAGAAGTATGCTCTTATCTAAATGCATAGAGTGAAATGAGGAATCATGTTTGTGAACAACAAGGGGAATTTGCCTGAGATTTGCCTAGCTGGCTCTAAACAACGGTCGACTCTTTGGGGATATTTTATATATTAGCCAGGCGAGGCCACAGGGATGCTGACTGTTAAACAAATTTTATATATACTCTATTACACCTTGTCAGAATATTAACAGTAATTGCTTTAGATGTTCACATACTTGCTGTTCAATTCTTGTTCCTGTTAATTCATGAATACATCATATAACGGATTTACTGGTAGAAGGGTGTCAGTTGGTACCATGGAAAGCCCAGTTAACTTGTTTACCTCCAAATGACAGTTGAAATGCTCTGTTACAGGGAAAGGATTGTATTTTAATAAAACAAAGACGGTTTGAGTTTATAACAACTGTAACCATATACTTATCTGCATCAACAATGATGACAATTACTTTTATCAACAGAGATTATGACAATACTTCACTTTACCTCCAGATGGCAACAATTTTCCTTTTTTCCTGGTTTTTGAGAGGAGGATTTCAGAGACCGAAACAAATAAAATGAACACAGTTATAGTATAAATGCTGCAGCAAAGCTTAATTAGTTCTAATTAGTTGTGATCTGTTAATCAATGTTTATGCTTTCATTGGTCGACTCTTTATCATCTTGGGGTTATTGCACACCATTGCACCATTGCCATGCCAAGACACTGCCCCCACCCCCCACACACACACACACACACACACACACACACACACAACAAATGTAACAGCTCTGCCACAACACAAAACCAAAAGCAGACATTGAATGAAAAGCAGTGCAATCTCAAACAGAGTCTGACAATAACAGACATATCAACTATCTCCTAATTGATACAGCTAGATGGTCAGTCAGTCACTTAATGAATTCCTAATAGCCCTCAGCAATGCTATGAGTGACAGGGGCCAAGCATTCCACCTGGTGGAGGCTGCCTGGGGACTGCGGTGGATGGGGATGCTTCTCATTAATGGAGGCGGGATGCCTGGCGACTGTTCAGTCTTGTGTGGAGAGGCCTCTTGCACATGGAGGCCACGCTTCTGCCTCAGCTAGCCCACTTAGCCTCAGACATGACAAGCGTCACAGAGTCACAGATAATGAAGACTTGATCAAAGAGACGTAGCATTCCACTGGGCTTGGCTGAGCAACCAAACAGGACGAGGGAGCCGGGCAGAGACGAGGACTGAAAGAAAGGCAAGGAGAGAAAGGAATAGAAAGAGAGATGGGATGATGGGGAGAAGGGGGTTATATACCACTCTGCATAGTAATGCTGCAAATAGAGAGTTTGCAAAGCTTACTTCTGCTGGCAAAAGAAAATGCACTGATCTGGAGGTCTGGCTTTCAAGATTTGGAAAGTGCCTGACAAAATGGGTTGGTGTGTGATGGTAAAAAAAAAAAAAAGTTTTAACTGTTAAAAACTGGACACAGGTGAATACAGAATGCATATTGTGTGCACACACACACACACACACACACACACACACACATATATATATATAAAAATAAACAGCTTTGTTTTTCATGAAAAAAATACGGATTTACATAAATCAGAGCATTAAAAAAGTAATATCATTAAAAAGTGAGACTATTTTAAAACCCAACATTAAAACTCCGTACATGCCTTATGGATAGAAGTAGAGGTACATATGCTACTCATTCATTTGCTGTACTTGCCACAAGCAGCAGTGTTATTTATCTTAATGCATATAACTGCTATCCCTTCAACTGACCCATAATTTGCTACTAATAACTGCTGTGGGTGGAGTGATTATAGCTTTTCATTAGTGCCAGCAGCTTTTACTAGTGCTATCCCAGCTAAAGGGCCCTTGCTATAATTGTTAGCCATTATAAATATAGTACGTTGAAAGTATAGGGGGGCCACTGACGCCTCTTTGTTAACTGCTGATGATTGAGCAATTAAACTTTGGCAACTTAATTACCTCTCCACAGCAACATGGCTATGAGGCATTAAGACTGGCATTATGGTAAACAATGTCGTCAGAGAGCAGCGGCCTTGAACTGGATGATGTATGAGTCTGTGTTTATCGCCAGCTGCTTGCAGAGGTAAACAAAGCATATAATGTCAGGTGAAAAGTAACGTTATTTAAAAAAAAAAAATCTATGTAATTAGGTAAAAAAAAAAATCTTTCAGAAATTATTATTACATTTATAATAGTAATTATATGTCACTAGTAGAAGTAGAATGGGAGTAGTGGTATTTGTATTTGCATTAGCACTGTTATTAAAATATTTATTCATACCTGACCACCAGCCTATTAATTAATTGCCTACTTAATGTGACTTATTGTAGAATACACAGAGAGAAAAATCTGGCCCCACAGGCACTGCCTCAGCTAGTTCTTAGCATAGAAAGGCTAACAGATGTATGGAGGCAAACAAAAAACACCAGAATAAAAACCAACATCCATTCGTCAGCCCAAGTAGGAATCACACTATGCAAGCTCCTCATTAAGTGGCATTAAAACTGTGAAGGTCTATAATTATCGAATAAATCCTTTCCCACATGAATGAATTCATCTGCGTGCCATAATTCTTCCCCACACAGAGCAGCTCTGGCGGTGAATGAGTCTTTTGTGCACCACTGTGGGAAGGCTTTTGTGAAATTACACTACTGCATAATGATGCTAATCATAAATTAGCATTTCAAGATGGAGCAGCATGTTTGTGTGTGTGTGTGTGTTTGTGTGCATATGAGTGTGTGCATGTGTATAAATGTGACAAAGAAAAGTTAAGCAATCTAATTTTAATTTTCATCACCAGTTCACTAAATTTCAGAGTATCAGAGGATTAATATTCATGTTAGCCTTTTTTCTGATTGGACCATGTTCTTGCAGTTATATCAATTCAAACATTTTGTTGATAAATGTTATCACTGGAGGCTTTAGATAATAAGAATATATCTGATATAACATTTTTAATTAAACTCATACAGTTTGTTCCAAGTATTGGTAAACCATATCCTCCCTTAGGAAACTGCAGGCCAGAGAGGATGCTCTGCAGACTGTGAGAGAAGTTGAACTCTGCTTGAATGTAAGTTTGCTCCTTTCATCTCTCTTCTTTCCTTTTGCTCGTTTATTCCTCTTTCTCACTCTGTATCTCTCTTTTCTGTCTCTGTCTTCTTTCTCTTAAAACTGCAGCAAAAATAGAGCCACAAGCACACGCACACTGCAACACAGACAAACGCAAAATCAACACAAAACATAAGCATTGTAACACTAATAGAAGCCACATGACTGTGATATTAGATTCAAGTTTCTATTCATTGCCTGAGAGTAGCAGGTGTGTGTTTCATTACCCACCAAAGAAAACACGACTCCAGTGTGGGCTTCTTAATGTAGAGGCTTGACCAACTAATGAAAGCAGACAAAGAGACCGATCTACAGGCAGCGCCCACTCTGTGTCCACTTAGCACCAAGCTGGAACCTTTGCCAATTAGGACCTGTTTGTTTGATGTGACAATTAACAAGGAGGCGCTTGATCATTAATCCCAATATGGTTTCACTCTGCGCACTATTAAGATGTCCATCTTTGTTACAAACATCCTGGGTAGAGTATGTTTAAGGGAAGAGACAAATGCACAGAAACAATTTTCCATTAGCTTGCCCTGTGGTAGATTTTGTGTGTATGACTATTTAGGTGATTTATTTTGAATTGTTTACTGCCTCAAAATGAGCAAATAAGTCATTTTTATTGTATATTGGCCCTGCATGAATATGTAAATGACCTGTTGGCTTTGTTTATTTAGATAGACACTTTTCAGTCACAAATGATGATTCAAACTCTGGTTGGTCATACGTTCTTGATATTTACTCAAAGACTTAGAAGCATTGTTTTCAGTTACTAGAATAATGACTGGATATGTGTCAGGGTTATCCAGTACTCATTTGCATGAAAAAGGTATTTGTGTGACATTAGAATGAGGAGCACATGTAAATGATAACTGCTACTGCGTACGGCACAACAAAAGGATACTTGATCCAGTCTACATATTTAAATTTCAATACCATTTACCTAACACTTTCTCAGGAAGGGAATCATTTCAAAACACATTGTTGTACATTTACAGTAAGTCATTGGTTGGACTTTGTTGTTTTCCAGTGCTCTTCCAGGTCGGTATGACCACAGTGCTTTGCATCTTTTCTTTAGCTCCGACAAACAAATGGAGAGTGTATATGCAAAGCATATGGCTTTTCAAAGATAGAACTTCATACAAACAAAGGCATCAAACATGTTCCTCAACATAACCACTGCTACTGCAATATTTTCTAATCTCATTCTTGAACAGAGTTTGACACACAGCTTAAATCCCTGCCATGTTTTTCAAGATGATGTTTATTAAAAACATTTCTCCACTTTTGGATGTGAGGAGGAGACGCTGAGTTTGGAGTGTTTCCTGCTTAATGCAGATTTTTAACACAGTTAGCACAGTTGCAGCAGACCCCAGCATGTTACAGCTGTCATCAACAGAGAGGCAAAGGCTCACAAAAAGGAAAGGAGTATCAAAAAGTACATTTTACTGCAGTTGTTGCAGGTATCTACATGTATGTTGAATGCATTGTGTTTAAAATGTAATCACCAACAAAGGTTTCAATGGAGGGACACATGGCTCAAAGCTGTGGCAGTGACTGTGCACTAGGTGGTGCCCCATCTCTTCCACTAGACAAAACCACATGGTGGTACTTTTCTGCTAAACCCTGCACTAAACCTGTAATGACCATGCTGTGCATGTGAGCAGTGAGTTATGAAGCTTTAGTCATGAGTGACAGAATATCAAGTTACCAACACTGACAGATGATGTTTGTCAATCTATTTGTTTTTCAATATTTTCAGACAAAGTAAAAATGTACAGTGGGTTACTTAAGTTATAGTATAAGAAAAAAGTATTTTGTATGTGTGCCAGTGCATGAGCACGTGTGCACAGATTCACACATATAAACACATTTGCAAATGTTCTAACACACACTTTTGAGCTCTGAACACTCTCTCTGTCCCCCCACTCCCTCTCTCAATAACTCATAATAATGCGATCGGAGGAGAGAAAACTAGTACTGGTTGATTAAAAGGGATTCAGGTGATGAAGGCTCCAGTCTTGGTGCTGAGGGCCTATAGTTTCAGCCTGGGCCCAAGGCAGCAGCTGGAAGCGTAATTACACGAGCTGATTTATACATCATTAAGGCCTCCATATAAGTCACCCCTTTTGAAAAGAGCAGTTAAGCTACTTATACTTTTCACAAAACAGCAGCAATTCTGTATAAAATGAATGTATGCCGTTCCTCTGAAAGCATATGGTATATTTCTCACCTATTAATAATTCAAGTTGAATGAGCAAAAATTAGTTGGCTCGGTTACCGCCGCGTTTGTCCCACATTAATTTCACCGACATTTTGTAAATGGGGCTATTACGCTAAAAACAAAGCAGAGTGAATGACCACGGTTTGCCGTACTTAGGAAAAGAGAGGGCCTCATTCGTACACCTGTCATTTTCAAACAAGGCACCATTATGGTTTGCAGAGAGGGGATATCACACCTTTCACTGTAGCCGTGTCCCTTCTGTGGAAAAGCAGCAGCCTTGAAATTGTTACCTGCGAGAGAAAGCCGTTTGTAATCTGAAAATCCAGACATTTGCTTTTCACTTCAGAGTCTGTCAAATGACTGCATTTCAGTCGGCATTTCAAAATGAAAGAGGCAAATAATTAGCATTTCTACTGAGGCAATTATGAAGCCTGTGTGTGCTTTACTCTTCACGTTCTTTCATTCTACACAATGCACGCATTGAGTTTCTCCTAAACTCTTAAACTCATAACTAAGGTTTGATTGAAATCAAATGAGGCACTCATTATTTGGGTAGCTGCAGAATGCACAAGTGAACAGGTGTTCTTTTAGTTATATCAGAGCATATACATTTTAACAACCCTTGACACCTTATATACACACTGATTTTGAGATACGCACGTACACATTCAACATCAACACAGAAGGAGCAGCTCAATGGGGCTGAGCACATTGTTGCTTTAACCTTCTGTGCCAGTTATCCCTCTCAGAGCTCCAAGCCTTGGCAGCTAACTCTATTGGCTTTTTGTCATGGAGCCTTGGCTTGTACAGTGGCTGGGGGTGCATAGCAGAGGGGGAGAGATCGGGGGAGAACAAAACGACGAGAAAAAAGAAAATCCTTGCTTTCACATTATTTCTGAAGTGAAGTGAGTGTGAGCATAGGCTAGAGGAGGCCTAGTCAAGGCTTGTAGAGGCCCTGTCGTCTTGGGGTCATTATGCTCAGCAGATCATTAGGCTCTGAAGAGGAGGCACACGACACAGCACCCACAACCTCTCAGCTGTGCTGCCGCCCCCCCAACCCCTCCACTCCTCACCCAGGCTGAACGGTGAGTAAATGACCTGACCTCTACCAACCCCTCTGCTAAATATTTGGATTACAGCATCTGTAAGGCTGCTTGATGCTGAGATGGATGAACGGATGCAGCAGACTTCCTCTTTAATCCCCAGGATAGCATAGAGTTCCAAATTGGTGAGAAGCAGAGGGTTCGCACATTTCCTTTTGTCCCCTTTCATCTCTACTTGGTGCCCCCCCCTTGGTGTATTGAGGGTCAGTGTTCCCTAGCCAGGTCAAGTGAGCTAACACGGGAATAGCTAAACCTGGAATCTGTAATTCAACACTCACATGTGAAGCCTGAACGTGTTTGTGTCATGATATTTTACATGATGAATTCTGTCCTTAATGGACCCATTAGCACGCAGGAAGAAACCAGTCATACAGATGTTGGATTCGTATTGGCTGATACATTTACAAACTCGGCCCTCTCTCTGTCGCTCTCCTCCTTCCTCCCTCGCTATCTCTTCCTCCTTCGCTTGAATGTCACCACTCTGTGGGAGGATTTAACGTTGCTTTTAACCCTCACCGCCTCATAATTACCTTGACATTTACCCTGCATTCAATCAAGTTTTTAACAGCAGATTTATTGCAATGACTTTTTTGTATTGCAGAAGGCAGCAGTAATTATGCAGGTTATTAAGAGTCTTCATGTTAATGCAGTTTAACATCGATAATATTCGGCATACGCTGTTTTCCTGTATGGAAGAGCGCAGTGTCAGCTGCCTTAAGACAGAGTGACACAGGAAAGGACAGAAATACTATTAGATGAAGTATCAGATGACTTGGGGTATGAGGAGTGGAGCAGGGTAGCACTGCCTCTCCCTCCTTTATTGCTCAGGTTATTATCACAACTGCTGGGGAATTGTCGAGACGGGGAGATAGGAGTGGCAACGATCCATCCGGGACTCGTTCATCACCACGCGCTGCAGCCCCCCGAATAGAAATTACATCTGCATCTGAATTAGTAACATTATTCGCCAATTTGGCTCAGAGTGAACATTGTTCCATTGAAGGTGGAATTAAATTAGAAAATGAGTGAGTCTTTAATTTTCAGATTATAAATCAGGGAATATAATTCACCTCCTTGTACCTTAAGGGCAATCACATTATCCTAAGCGACATTTTATCCTCAGCCCCGCCAAGTGATCTCGTCACGACACGCAGTCACACACCAATCATGCTTCCTAGGGAAGCAGGAAATACATCTTCTCCTCCAGAATTAGACATAAAATATGAGTGTCTTCTCCTGCATGAGAGCTTATTTTACATGGAATTTGATGGTCCTTCTGAACTCATAAACACAATAGAGAATGATTTGGTTCAAGTGATATAGCTTCCCTTTTCAGCACAGTAAGTGCATGATTTTGTTGGTTGAAAATCAGGCGAACATATAAAATATATCATTCCTAGAAGTGTAGATTATATGACACTTGGAGAGTTCTACAAATGGAAAACACACACAGCAACCATTAAGGTTATTCAAAAGTGTTGACCTCAATATTATGGATTAGAAACCACTCAAAAAAACAAACAAAAAAAAACATTGTGCTTTTTCTTGTAGTATTCCATCTTTTCAACATTTATTCAACCCTTTGAAAGTTCCTACCAGGAGAAAATAATCATCTGCAAGAGCAACTGAGCTTTACACCTTTTTCTAAACAGTTCTGTAACATTATAGTGAAAATGCTGCTTGGCTGTAATGAACAACTTAGCAACTTATAGTCGCACATAACCTGGTCAAATTAGAAAGAATGGATCGACCTTTTACTGCCAGTCGTTGCTATACTGTGGCCCAAAACTCTCTGCCTGTTCATTTCATTCTGGCCAATGCCCAGACCTCATTAAAAATGAATGCACTCCTTAAACCCCAACACTAGGCCTTTTCCATTAGGGAGAGAGATATGAGGGTGATAAACATTATTTGTGATCGGATATGAATCGTGCGAGGATTGGCTGCAATATTGGAAGCCACATTGAAAAGTGATTGTGCTTGAATTCCCCCATGCAGTTTCATGCCATATCACAGCTCTCGTAATTTGATTCCTATTCATTTTGGCCATTGTTGTGTATTATATTGAAAGCCCTATCAAGCTGATCTAGACCAACCAATTTGGATTTTTGTTATTCTGTCCCACTTGGTTGATTTTAAGCTGATCAGGATATTTGCCTGGCACAGTCTTGGGCATTCTGAATGGCCTTATCTTACATTTAATTACCATACTGCCTTTGTTGAAGCAAAATTCATCTATTTTGGTGTGTAGTGGTGGGGTGTGTTTCTGTCTGTGTGCATAAAAGAGGGGGAAAAGAGAAAGAGACGGAGAGTGTTTGGTTGTCTTCACTTTCTGCCTGTACCTCTGATGTCACAGCCTCTTTGATATACTGTACAGGTGTATATTCATGGAAACAGTGCATTGGTGGATCCCCCATAAAAGGCAATAAACCTTGACAGGCTATTGGAGATTCACCCCTGAGCGCTCCACTGACAACCTCCCAGACATATACATTTAATATTCCATTGATTGATTGATTTTATGGGACATGGTTAACATTATCATCAATACTGCCCTCTAGACCAAGATACCAACTTAGTCGGAAAAGAATAGTACTTGTCATAGATTATACACGGTGAGGTGCGTAATAAACATCAGAAGGGATTCTTTTTATTACGGTACACATATGGTATACCTTTTTATGTTAGTGTGTGTATGTGAGGGCAAATGTGCATATTTCTGTGTATTTCATGTGTATGTGTGTGTAAGGCAGTGTGTAGGCCTGGAGCATGTATGCATAAGGGGATGCATTTCATATGGAATTGCAGTACAAATAGATGCACGTCATCCAAGCGCATTTTACAGTATCCTCCATACTACTGGTGGTTTGAGCTGTATTAGCCTGACTGTTTGACCCCGGCACGGTAGTCAACGTGCCTATCTTACTTTTCTCCAGCTTCACTGACAGAACGGGATGATAATGGCCGCCCTTGGACACTCTGCACCAAGGGGCAGGGATGTGATGGGCTGCAGCTCAGGCACATATTAATATTAATACGTATAAAAGCCGTCCGGCTGGCACAGAGTCATCAGCTGTAGACACACGCAGACACACACAGGAATGCATAAGTGTGCACATGCAGATACACACACACTCTCTCAAACGCACATCTGCATGCTTGCAGACACACACATATACACGAAAACAAGTAAAAGGCCCATTATGGATGTAACCGCATAGCATTTGCAGATGGACCGTTTCCCAAGGTCAGTTTGAAACATTTGCCAGCAGGAAACCTACACAGAGTGTCGGTTGTTCACACAATTTGGGAAAACACACATTATGTAAATGATTCTTCTTTTGGAATGGAACGCACACAACTAGAAACAGCGTGCTAATGGCTATCATGTCAGCCAAAGCTAATGGTTGTTGTGTGTGTTTGCTTATGTGTGAGCTGTCCTGCATGTGTATGTATTTTATACTGTATTATACATGTCTGTGCACCTGATAGCAAGATTTACTTAGTCAGATCCACCTTATCCGTGAATGCTTGGAGGAATTAAAAGGCAGAAAGGAGTGAAAAGCAGGCAACAAGGAAAAAGTTTGTCTTGCTTTACATATTTCGGTTAATTCACAAAAGTGCTTTGTTAAATGTTCCAATAATGTAGATGAGACATGCAGGTTGTGGGCCAGCCTTCGGAGGCAATAACACAGCTTTATTCAGAAACTAGGAAGAGCGATGGAGGTACACAATGTCACCCCTGTCTCTCAACCAACAGAAGTCAGTGTTAGTAATAAAATTCCATTTGCATATTTTTATATTGGCTGGTAGTTTGATATCAACAGCATCTACAAACAGTCTAAAGTAATGGTGCATATGGGCAGTTCATTTGGCATAAATTCAAGGAAATGTCTGATTTTAAAGAGTGGGGATTATACTTTTTCTGTGTTTGGGTAGAGGCCATGACGTTCAAACACAAGGGCAGCAAGGAAATAAAACTGATATAATTTGGAAATTAAGTTACTGAGGGGTGTCTGAGTAGCTGACATGTACAGTGAACTGAAAAGCAGATTTCAATGTCAATAAGCAAATCGAGGAGCCAGGTTCTTGTTTTCCTCTACGTTTCAGACAGAGGAGATGTAGCCGCTGGGAAGGAAAATTAAATAGCAAATGAAAGAGCATTCTACATGGTATCTGTCAGGGATAAGTGTGCAGGGGCATAATGTTCATCATATGCCACAGATCTGCATGCTTGAACTTTATAAAATCACCTTGTAATCCATACTCAAACAAAAATTAATGCATTCCCTGAGATTTTAGAAAAGGTGTTGTTAAATCACATAACGTTACAAAAGGGATTAACAAAATAAGACTAGAAATAGAAATAGAGGTACATCCTCAAGAGCAGAGGGGCCTTTGAATTTGACCCCCACCTGTCCATTTGTGACTTCTTATGATCAAAATGGGGTGCTAAGAAAGAGTGAACACTTTTATTATCTTAATACCTAGCCTATTCGGAAGCACAATAAGGTCATATTCTAGTAAAGCCCACCTGTTTGTACTAACAACAGCACTTTTTATTGGAGGAAATTAAACCATGGTTCCCTGGAACTTCCGCCATGACGATGCTTGACACTGTCACTCCTGCTAAACAAAGACGCACTGAGACCTGTGATTACTCTAGAAGATGGCTCTCCTTGACAGTATAACTGAATTGAAAATAACAGAATAACAGGATAAAAATAAGGAAGGAGTTATTGGACAATGATGAAGAAAAAGAAGAGGAAAGTCAAGATATAAATTCCCTGTTGTGCGGATAAGTAAAACCTCATTTTCATAGCATCTTTTTGCCTCTATACTGATCTAACAAGACAAAGAAGTGGAACAACAGATCTATACTGTTGTTTTTTAGTTTTACCTCTAGACTAAAGAAAACTCTGGTCTTCTCCAGAGCGGGGGGTTGGGCAGGGATAGGTCATATTTCACCGTCAGCCTGACTTGCCCCAACAATGTGACAGCAGGTGACAAATAACCTGGCTCATGATTGAAATCTGACAAAATAACACTGTGTTTTATAATAGCGTCCCCAAGCAGAAATATGGCAGCCGCAAACTAAACAGTGCTTCATCACCTCCATGCCAGTCCCAGCGGTTCTCCATTAAGGGCCAGATCATTGTGTTTTGCCTCCCCCCGTCCCAGCTGACCGCCGAAGTGACAGCCCCGGCTTGCTGCCATGACATTGAAAAATATTTGTACTGACAAGGCCACAAATCACATGCCGACAAGTTTTAAAACTCAATATTCACTCAATGTGCATCTGCTATATTCTCGTTAAAAGTGTAATATGGTAGTCTCTCCCCTCCGCATTATTTTATTATTACAGTATTGACAGCGACTATAATAAAGTTGTGCTGTTTTGATGCCAGGGAGGGAAGCGCGGGAGATGGAGAGATTGAAAGAAAGGGTGTATGGGGGTGAGAGACGAAGAGAATAGCTGTGATGGTTGAACGCTCACACAGCGCTGTAACAAAAGTGCTTCATTTTCATGACAGAACGTCATCTGACATGTTTAGTTTGATGGTCTACCTGTGGGGTTCTCAATAAGTCCAAGCCTACATCATACTGTAGATCCAAACATAACTCTGGAAGCGTCAAATGCAATATTTTGCTTAATATTCACATCTAAATCACTGTTTAAGCCTATTTTCAACACTGCTGTCTTTCATTCTACAGCTCATTGGAGTATAATCAGTGCAGCCTTTGCCTGGTCTGGACCCCTATGCTCTACTATACTAGTGCCATCGAGCCAATGGTTACTCTAATATCCCCTTAGTTTGAAGCCTTGTCGACCATGTAGGCCCTAATGTGTGCCCCGTGCGCACGAGTAAGTGTGCTTTAGGCTCATTGTTAACATAAGGCCAAATCTGTAATATAGCACGGACAATTAAGTGCACAATTTTTGTATAAATGCAAAATCCCTCACTGTGAATTATTTAATTCCCTCTCTACAGTTCATTTAATAGAGCCCTTTTGGCGGGCGGTTTGAGTCACAGAAAACTAATTTGATTCTGCTCCTTGATTTAATTAGATTTTATGATGTATGGTATTGCTAATTCGGTGGCTCACCATGCGTTGTCGCCGCCTGTCCCTTGCAATGGCGGTGAGCTGTCAGAGCCCCATTTTTAACAGTATTGAAAAATTCAAGCTTTATTATTGCCCCCTCACTCATTTTCTCCCATCAGGGGGAAAGTAATGAGCTTTTAGTCTCTCCTCTTTTACTCGTCTCCCTCTCCTCTCTCGTATACTAGCTCTTTTTTCTTTCCACCATCTTCATCTCTCTTTAGCTCCTTTTTTTTCTATACACTTTTTTTCCTTTCTTTTCCCCTCTTTGAAAACAAGAGAGGATAAAGAGTTGGGGGAGAGCTCAGGGAAAGAACTGTAGAAGCAGGGAGGCAGAAAATAGAAATGATGGCACCAACGAGTGCAATACAATAGGGGAACATAGAATGAAATGAACAAAGAATGAAATGAACAAATAAGATAGCAGGACAGGGGAAGGATGATCGAGTAAAAGAGTGAGAGAAAAGAATAAATGTGTCAGGGAGAAGTGGAATGTGAACATAGCGGTGATAGTGAATATGAGAGATAAGTAGCAGTTAGAGGGGGAAAAGGAGAGAGTGAGAAAAAAAAGGGAGTCACTGAGGAAAATGAAGGAGATCAAGGAAGCAAGAGGGAGAGAGAGAGTGAAGGGGGGGGCAATGGAGATTGTGCCATACGCTTACAGCGCTCCAGGCTTGCTGCTCTGGCATTAGCGCACTGATTCATGAGTTAAGTTTCCCCAACTGCCCACGGCTATTAGCTTTCAGTTCCTTCGGCTGTCATTTAGACTCCAAAGAGTCTTTTGGTTAATGCACTGTTTTAATGAGAGTGCACCACTCGCTAATATATTTGACTGTATGAAAGGTCACAACAGGAAGCTAAACAGATTGAGAGAGAGGGAGCACAATGGCGGCGGTGCTGTCAAGATGCAAGACAGGTTTTCGAGCAAACGGATTGGAGAGGGGGGCATTAGGGGTGGGCAGCGGGGTTAGCATTAACCCGTGAGGCAGCCCGCTACGGTGTCACTGTTCCACGGCTCGTACCCCCTTTACCCAGCATCCAACTGTGCATAATAGGCCTCGGAACTGATGGGTTACTGCTCCCTCTAATAGTTACGCCCCATCCATCACCGGCTTTAACCAGAGAGAGAAAGAAAAGTTAGAGAAAGAGATGGAAAGAGACAGGCAATGGAAGGGGCAGACACCGGGAGGAGGCACATGTTTCATTACCCATATAATCACCAGTCTGATTGCCACACAAGCATTATAAGAGCGTCTTACAGCAGCCCCAGAAAATTTATGGCTGTCTGACTATGAGATTCCCACCAACCCGTTAAATATCCCTGGAATGCTGAGCCGATATGGGAGCAATGGAACAAGCATGGTTCCAGAAATGTGGAATAAGACTCAATAAAAGTTTGCAGATTGAAAAATATTTCTATACTGTGTCAACTCTAACCTCAATATGTGTTGATCTAACCTCACGGTGCTTCAACCCTTCATTTCCAAATCCAAGGTATTCCAGAGATTGAAGTTGTAACAAGGGTGAGCAACAGCATTATCAAACATTTTGACAACTCTGCATAAACAAGCATGGCCTCCGCCCTCCTTCCCTTCTCGCTCTTTGTCAACACGCAGCCACCGTTCTGTCACGGGACACCCGTAAGGGACTGTCTCAGAGTAGCAGAGCCGTGTCTAGGTTTGGGCCCCAAACCCGATAATCTAACAGTAATCCATTCAAAACTAATCAAACATTTACAAAGGTGCCATGATGGGGAGAGAGCTCTATTCATCAGCGTCCTCCATCACCAACACGCAGGCCGACCTCGTTACGCTTGCGGCATCTCAATCTACCTATGCAAATGAGACAGCAGTGCGCGGGGTGAGCAGGGAACTGACAACCAGACTTGTGTTCAGAAATTATAAACAAATATTCATCCATTATGGGTGGAGTAGTGTGCATCGGGAAGTGCCTGGCAGTGAGGCTGCATATAAACTCTTCTTCTGTTGGACAATTATTCACTGAGCAGGAAGTGACAGTGTTGTCAGGGTGAATTAGCAGCATATGTCGAGCTTTTGTTATAAATCCTGGCCTACTGTAACCCTTATTTCCCCCCTCTACGATGTATGTACACGGTTGATGATATATCAACACCGCTCAGTGATTAATAATTCAGCAAGGGTGATTCCACAGGGGAAGTTGTGGTGGGACGTGGGACAGGCCTTGTTGTGCGGGTTGAGGGGTTTTTGGGGGTGAAAAGTGGGCTCCTTTCCCTGTAATCCTCTCCCAGTGCCTGTAGGCCCCAGACCTTTTTCCCCCCGTTACCCAAACCATTTGTTTATTGTGCAGTAATTACAAACCTTCAAGCCTAAAGGCAAACAGGCAGAGAGGCGCTGTAATGATGGAGACATTTATAACAATATATCATAACAGCAATGGAATCAAACAATGAATTTATGTCACAGGATATCAATATCAACGAGCTGCAAAACAACCAGGTGGTTATTACTTCACAATGAGTCAGGGTGTGTTGGAAATGGGAATATGCACTTGTTAAGGCAGACTATTATTGATTTGTAATGAACTGCATTCCCCTTAAAAGCTCGAGTGTTAGAAGGGTAATATGTTGCATTTTATTTAGCAATTTCATGCATGTTTGCTTCACAAGGTTAAAAACCGCAATCTGTTCTGAGACAAAAAAAGAAAATTTTCTCATTTTCAGCACTCCAGAAGCCATTTAATGCTCCCTGTGTAAGAGTGGCAATCCCTATTACCGCTGGATAAAGTGTACCCTTTTTTATTTGAAATGAAAATGTCAGTAATTTCTTTTGAGATTGATGACTCCTTACACGCAGGCCCAATAAATGAAAAATTGATGAGGCTCAGTTCTCTCTTTTAATATTTAAGGCAATATTAAAGTCTCTCTTACATCTCATGGAAATAGTTTTATTTAAAAGGAATAAGACCATTGGGCATTGTTTACTGAACACCTCATGCATGTTTTATAAACCCAGTGGCTCTTGGAGGAATTCAAAGGCCCTTGAAATCGTTACTGTTTTGCAGTAAGTATAAAACGACTTAAGAGGAAGTCGAATGGCACCGGCATTGTTGTGTAGCTGCTCCCTTGTTGTTGGATGTGGGCTGCTTTGATGAGGGTGCCAGTGGTGGATAGTGGTGCCAAAAAAGGGAGGAGGGAGTTGCCCAATAAATGGCTGAGATTTTATTTCTTCTATTGGGTCGTAATGTGTGCTCGGTGAGGAAATTGATGTTTAATGTGGCTGAGCGGACGAATGGGATGAATTGCCATTTAAAACAAAGACCCATGGGTTGAAAGCAAAAGGAGGAGGGAGAAGAGGGGAAGTTAGAAGTAGGACAAGTTTAAAACAAGCCAGAGGCAAGGAGAGTCCCATGCAAAGGCAGAAAATGATACTCAGGTATTACCGGCTAAATTGTCTTGGTTCAAATAGTTCTTCAAATGGGCTGAAACAGGGAGCTCATAGGTATGAAAGTACACAATGGACCAAATCGAGCAAAGGAGTTCATACCTCACAACAAAGGCTGACCTGTGATGACTTTCATGGCTTTTATATACATAGAAAGTTAAATAATGCTGAATAAAGCTTTGGCCTCCAGTTAAATTACTGACCCAAAAATATTTCAAAGGCAGATGGTGGGAACTTCAAGGAAACAAAAGCCTTGTCAGGACCATTTATGGTATATTTATGATGCCACTCTATTCTTATGGCTACATATTGTATGTGTTGCCCAGTGAAACATTTGACCGAGAAGTTTGTTGAAGTATCAATTTATTATCACCAAAATGGTCTGCGTGCACACAGTCACAAACAAAGACGTACACATGCACACACACACACAGAGTCAGAAAACAGCATATAGTGGAAAACCTCCTATACCAGCAGGACACAATCAGCAGCTCCAAGTTGAGGAGCCCATTACATTGTAGTGGTGGTTAACAGGGACATTCGAACTGAGAACCAAGATACTCCAGCTCCCATTTAGACAAATTAAATCAAGTCCCATAGTGCTTTATGTATCTGTTGCCTGGGTTACACATCCTAGCACACCAGGCCCCTTGATGGAGGGCGGAATGAAGCCTTTTATATCAGATGCTTCGACAACAGGGGGTGACTACTACCTGCCAACTATTATCAAAGGCACTGGTTTCATAGCCCTGCCATATTTTTTGATTGATCTAAATTACACGTCAGTGAGTGCTGCAGTAACATGATCTATAAAGAGATAGCGACTACTTGTACATTATTAAACTCCCTGAGCGGCTGCTCTGCTTTTGGATTGCTGTAATTATCTGTACTGGAGGCACAACAAGTGGCCCAAACACAGCTGTTAGCCTGCCTGCGCACCCCAACACTGGTTGGCATTAATTGTTTCTGAACAGAAGCTACATTTGGCAGAGGTTAACATTAAGAGGAGGGGTGGAAACATGCATTTGTCTGTAACTACAGTTTTTTGCTTTTTTATGCTTTTATTTAAATCAGAAATCAGGAGAATATTATCAGAGTGCAACAAAAAACAAATCTTGTAGTTTTGAGTAAAGGATTGGTTGCAGCACTGTGGTCCCAAGGTGAAATTCAAAACACAATTTGCTAGAGGGAGCACAGGATATGCAGCTCAACTGATATTCCTCTTTACATCTTCTCTCCAATATCTCATGAACAGAGATTAATCAGCCATTGGTGCTTTATATCTTTTAAAAGCAGAAATTCCAGTAAATCCTCCTGGCTTTAACAGTAGCTGCCTGTGGCCTTCTGACATACCATATATCCCATCCTGTATGAGAGAGCGAGAGAGAGAGAGCCAGTCAGAGAGAAGGGCATTCTGGGATACCTGAGGGACCTCTGTGGGACTCTGGTGTGGGTCATGTGACCCATGGTGTCCGACACTGTGGCACCAGCCAGGGTTTGTGGCCAAGTGCTGGTGTTGTGGTGACACAGACGGTAAACAGGACGTATCGGTTTTACCGCAGCGCCTTTCTTTACCTCAGAACACTTTGTATTGTGAGTGCATGCTGTACATTGCTCTGCAACTATAGCTAAGAAAGCACATTGGTAGGCCTGCAGGTAATAATAGTTCTATTGAGAATCATGGAAATCACACAATCACCTGGCTATAAGGTTGTTCTGTTGCAGATTTATGTAAAGCAGAACATGCATGTAAACAGTTTTTTTTATTAAAGGGAATCCATATATGAGCAGCCATAATGCGTTTGTCTTGGTTTACATCATCACACACCATCAATGTCTTTTGCTTGCAAGCCTTATTTCATGTTTCACCTTTCACGGGGACTGCTTGGGAGTGGAACAGCAGATGCAGACATTGAATTCGAATTCATACAAGGCAGACATAATATCAGGCAATATAGAGGCAGACAGAGAGGCTATTGAAATGCAAATAGACTGCTGGGGCCGCGGCAGCAGGGAAAAGAAATTGGCCAGGATGACAATGCAAGTAAACCACTCCAGTTTGTCAAGAAGGCCACGCTTTGTCACAAAACTGGGAATGGATTTCAGTACAAGTGCTGCTACAGCACTAAAAAGAATAATATTCAAAAATAGGAGGAAAGGAGAAATAAAAAACTCTCATGTTAAGATTGAGAAATGCCTGTAAAGTTAGCGCTTTTCAGTTTATTGCCGTGTGTTTTCCAAGGGACCCTCTTATGTGTGCTGGTTTATGGTGGACCATGAATGTGAGCGATGTTGAGGGTGAGAGTGAGGGGGATAAAGTGTGCATGCATGTGCACGCTGGTGCTAGTGTGCATGCACACTTTCTTCATGCTTCATTCTCCTCATGAGTGGCCTTTCAGTGCATGGTGTGTTTTGTTAGTCAGGTTGGCACGCTCCATCAGGAGGAGGGACACAGAACTGGGAGGCCTCACCGGACCCTCAGCCATAATAAAATACCTACAAGTGCTGCAGAACAATAACACAAAAAAGTGCGAGCCATCCATTTCGCCACCATTTACAAGAAATCAATATCAATACTTAATGCAATGCGGATGAAAAATGAGCAGAGATACGGGGGCATAATACAAGCTCAAATGAAAGACTTTGGAGTGCTGCTTCCCAAGGGTTTGGGGGATGAGGAGGGAGACAAGATGTGAAAAAAAACCGAACTATAAGAAAGATTGCATTATACCTTTTGTTTTTGTCCTTCATCAATTTTTGTAGTTAAGTTTCATAATAATCTCTTTTCTCAGCTCGGTTGTTTAATTCTAAATCAATGCGCAATTTTGGCTCGCCAACAGTCCAGGACAGAACATGTACAAACATCTATTTAAAATATTCCATCTTTAGAAAAAAAAGTAACATTTAATGCTGAATTTTGTACTTTTTTAAACTTACCGTAGCAGCAATGGAGGTGACCATCCAGTGGCTGCCGGCTAAGTCAAACAGTTGCATGCGCGAACATTTCCTTAGCAGTCAGTGGAGATCTCTGTACCATGTCACAAATGAATCATCTGTTAAAGATAAACATGATCTATATTTGTCCTCAAGGCTTGCTGCATGACGTCATCGCAGCCTTAACATCCCATTTCATTGTGTTGGTGGGTGATGTATTGCAGATCTTTGCACGCTGTGTAGAAAACTATTGATAAAGAGACATAAGCAACACACACACTCACACAAAAGAAAAATAGTATATAAATAGATCAAACGCAGAGCCATGGAGTCTTATGAAGCCAGATGGGTGTGTGTGGGTTTTTTTTTCTTCCACATTCATCTGATACTGAGTGATACATGTTGTATTACACATGCACAGAGCATGAACTGTGTCTGTGGGGCTGTCACATGACTGAAGGGCTACTTTTTACTGCCAGGTGCATCACCGGCCTCAATTAGACTTGTCATCTGCAGTGAAAGGCCTTTTTAAATGGTGCTTTTGTGTTGAAGTTCCCCAAGTCTTGTGGTTTGGTGAAGTTTAAACTTCTCTGGTTCCCTGGAGGGCTTGCTATCACAGTTTAGTCAAAGTTTATATCCTTTTGTTATTCTCCTGCCCTCCGCCGCAACCCCTCCCTTTTAGTCCCTGATGGCATATGCATTATTTCAGCATGTGAACCATAGTTGTGTGAGTGAGATATGGTCTCGCCCACACAACTCTAAAATGACATTTTTGCTTTGTAAAATACATGCTTTTATGCGGGTTGACCACGAGACAAAAAAACGACAGATACAGATGTGACACTGTAAAATATGAAACCTGTTCAGTTAAGTATGAAGTCCCTTTTGCTGTTTCTGCTGTTGTTTCCATCCACCTCCTGCTTCCCAGTGTGGTCGTCTCAGCCCTGGTGTCTGTCACCAGTAGATGGCACTGCAGCCAAGTTGTCTGGCTATACAGCCACCAATTTCACCTGCCAGCTTCAGCTGCCAAAGAAAAAAAGTGCAAATGTATTTGTTTCACCCTGGCTCTCAGGGCTTTTTCAGCCGTTGTGTTCAGAGGCCAGATGCAGTGTGTGTGACACAGAGAGAGAATATCAATAACCAATATGCTCACAGGCCAGTGGCCGACGGTTCCAAGTCCTCTGAACACACAGCGGCGATTCCCCTTTTAAAGACTGTCCCTATTCAAATTACCCTCTTGTTGCCCTGAAAACACAAATGATCATGGCTTTGGTGATAAGCAACCAAAAACTGAGCATTTTTGTTGTCTCTCCCTTCTCTTTGTACTCCAGTTTCTCAGGTTACGGTCCATCAAAAGCAGTGCGTATACTTTTTACTATTACGTCTGCCTACCTCTGACTTATCAAAAGGCGAATAACATCAATTAGTCTTTGGAGGATAGAGTATTTTTGTATTGTTAAAGGTCTGGTGTCGAGTTCTGAAGGGAGCCATTGTCCCTTCTTGAGCTTGAGTCCTTTAGAGTGCATAAGTGTTTATTGAACTCAATAGAAAGCGCCGGGACAAAGGGACCTGATATTCCTTACTCACTTGCTGCATAGTTTGTATCATAATTTCACTATAAGCTGTCGCAATCGGCACTGTGTGAGGAATTTTGGCAGCCGCTCAACGTGGCTCTTTGAACCCTAGCTGGCCCGGTTGTATTTTGGGTTCCAACTGGGTACTCTTGAAGACCAATATTAACCCCAACAATGGTGTTGACTTTGAGGGTATTTGGGATTTCATGTGTGGAATTAGGAGGTTATGTGGCGGGGTTGTGACGGGGCTGACAGAGTGGGGTGAGCACTGAATGGATTGTGAGTTGACATGACATATGAAGGCTGTTGTCCATTGTTGTGATGTGGAGCTGCAGGGTAAGAACTGGAGAGAGAGTAATATAATGCAATTTAAACATTCCAACTAGCAATTCTTTCTTCAATGGAATATAATAGAACTTTATCAGGTATCCACAGCTGGAAACTCATCTTCATTTGGATTCTATACAACAAATCTTCAACTCTATATGTACCTGTATCGTTAGGGTTTTGATACTAGTAATACACCTGGAATCAAACATGTCCATACATTTCTCTCCCAGACAGATAAGTAAATGATATTTCAGAGTGGAGTGTGACAAAGTTCACTCTCTTGTCCCCCCCGTTGCCCCAGGCGGGATGAGCTCATGGCTGTGCAGTATGGAATCAAACAAAAGTGTCACATCAGTAAAACACACACACACACTAATCACTGAACATTTGTTTTTTAATGGCTTTATTGCAGTTTAACATGTTATGTAAAACTCACCTTTCTGCACACAAGCCATCAACACTCTGTAGTAACTAGCATGGCATTGTTTATTTGGCAATTTCAAACACCTCTCAGTCACTGGAATTGTTCAACATTTCGGGAAATATGAGTATTCATTTTCTTGCCGAGAGTTAGATGAGAACATCGACACCACTCTCATATCTGTCCATTAAATATAAAGCTGGAGTCAGGAGGCAGTTAGCTTAGCTTAGCATAAAGACTGAAATCAGGGGGAAACAGCTAGCCTGGCTCTGTCCAAAGGTTAAAAAAAATCCACCTACTGTACCAGCACCTCTAAAGCTCACTAATTAACACATTATATCTCGTTTTCTTTAATCTGTATGAAAAAACAATGTAAAAAGGACAAGTTGCAGTTCCCAACACAACCCTGTCTCCTAGAAATTACTTTTACATACAACTAATCAGCAAATATGTTTTGCAGAAAACATAATGCTGGACGGGTTACATTTTCTATTAACATGATGAGGAAATGTTGTTAATTAACTTATTCGAACGTGCTACTTACTTAAGGTTAGGGAAAGGTCGTGGTTTGGATTAATACAAAGTCCACAGTGACTTGAGACACAACCTGTTTATTAACATTTAATGGAAACCACAATCTTTTCCTAACCTTAACCAAAGTGTTTTTCACATGGGAGTCTGTTGGATGCAAACCCCAGACTCTGCAGTCACAGTCCTGTGCTTTGTACGTCCGCCATCCACCCCAGCCACCTCACTGTGGTACATAAATGTAGCAGTTTATTTACTCAAATAAAAAAAGATGAAAAGGTTGCCTCTGAACAATAATCCAGGCACTGATTAAGTTTGTCACCACATCATAATTTGGAAAACACTGGGAATATATCAAGGTAATTTCTAGGAGACAAGGTTGCTCAGCAAGAAAGCGAATAAGGATATTTCCCAAAATATCAAAGACTGAAGCGGGTAGTCTAATGATGTCTTCACCTTAGGTTATTATTATATTTCTTTTATTTTCAGCACGTTGTACTCAAACTGTGAATGTAGCTAAAGACATTAGTACTCAAAGTCTATTTGTTTGTGTTGCAATTTGAGATTACGTGTTAAGTTTCTGTGTGTTTTCTCATTCTGAAGTAGTTGATGCAGCGTATTACAACTTAATTGCAAAAATGTAGCTTCATGCTGAGTGATATTAATTTCAGTGGTGTTGAAATTCGGGGTCATCAAATCAAAATTTCAATGACTACGCCCACTCAGCTATTTTATACTTTTAATTAATATCCAAAATTCTGAAGCTTCCTTTCTGCCTCACCTTTCCTCCTTTCCTTCCCTCCCTCCTTCACCCTCCTCCCTCCCCTCACCCCCCCTCTGGTGATGATTTTTTTTAGATCACTTCCATTAACACCGGCATGCTGAGCTCTAATTACTCACTCACTCAGCGTTCTGGGCTGCCCGCCGCTCGTTTGGGTAAGCAATGTGGCCCGTCAGCAAGATGCTTATTAACTGAATGCACTTAATTATATAAGAAGATAATTACATGTAAACGCTGCATCTAAAAGCAGCCATCCAGCCCCGCTTGCTGATTTAATGGACGCATGTTTAGGATCCCTGTTTTGTTTATTTTAGAGTGAGGTGATTAATTGCTCGCTCAGATGAATCTGCCGGATATTGTCTCCATGGTGGCGTAGGCCCAATCGCACAAGTTTATGAATACATGTTTATATGCCTTTGTGAACTTACGCATGGAAAAATCACCTCAACAACATGGAATGTACTGAACTTAGCCCACAATTTTAACTGATATTCAAGTCTTTCACCCTGAGCTGGTGATGACTAATGTGCATGTTACAGTACGACCAAGAATGATGAAAAAAAGTCACTGGAATTTTCAGTGGATGCACAAGGCAGCAGCAACATAATCATGGACCAAAATGGAATAATGTTAAATAATCACATGATCTGCCCAGAACAACCTGCATCTCCTTCATTCTAGCCATAAAAAAAGGGAAAAAATTTTGCACGATAATGATTCATTTATCAATATTCAATGGTCCAGGGCAAATGATGCAGCTCTAAGCTGAATTTCATTCAAGCCCCTGTCAAATGAAAGATTATTTAGTGTGTTTTAAGAAGGTGGAGTGCAGGGTGGAGATAGGGGTCAGAGTTGGAGGGCTCCCTAGGGAGGTCCTGAGGGTCTTGGGGACATCAGTCGTCCATTATGAGCTAATCAGGAGGAGGGGGGGGAGTGTGTGGCTGTGTGTGTGTGAGACCACATGTGTTCATGTATGTATTGAGAAGGGGGAAGAAAGGATGGAAAGAAAGAGAGCCGCCACATGTTGTGTGTATAATGTGCGTATATGCTTGAGTCCATGTGGTGGCAGGTGTGTGTGTGTGTGTGTGTGTGTGTGTGTGTGTGTTTTGGAGGGGAGAAGGAACCTTGCTTGCACCTCTTAATCTCTTAAAGTAGCAGAAGGCAGGATCTCCCAGAATGTTATCCATGGAGGCTCTCTGCCCTCATGAACATGGGACAGACACCTCCAGCCTCCAGATGCTTGCAGTTCGATACAGGCCCCAAGACTGACATCCACCCATACTCTCACAGGGCTCTTTGCACAGCCCAGGGGACCTGCTGTGTTAAGAACATGATATGGTATTTACAAAAAAATATTTGTAAATGGAGGCCGTTTGGCTGTCCGTAATGGGCCTGTCCATGCTGCTGTTTCCCACCCTGCCATATTTGGGAGGAGGGCTGGAAATGCAAACCAGGAGGGATAAATGTCAGGAGATGTATGCCCCAGACACATGGCCCGGACTGTTACTGTCTCATCCAGTCAGCCAACACGTCCGCTCTGTGACTTTAAATCACTCAACTAGAGACAAGCTAACAGCTCCTTCACTTACCGCCACAGAAATGAAATCCCAGAGAACTTTGATGACTGAAAGTGCATCGAAAACATTAAGTCATATTTCATTTCAGGCAGCTTGTTGGAGCAACGCCACAGCGGATGTGAGGCTGTGAAATTTCCAGTAAAAAAGTAACTTTTTTTTTTTTGTTTTTTGAACAAGCACTTTCAGATAATAAATTGATGTTTCGATTAGATGGGCTTTATTCGTGACCACTCAGGAAATAAATACACCACAAGAAACAAAATATTGAAAGGGAAAACTCAATAGAAAACCTCCATTGATTTTCTTTTCTTTCATAGAATGAGGGGAAAAGCCCATAGCTATGATGCACTAAAAGGACTAATAGAGCTGCATATGATAAACTGATATGCCCTGTTTGTGTTACTGTTGCAGTGGAAAGTTTAAAGTGTCATAGCTGGTAAACCCGGAAATCTTCCAGGTTCAGTCGATTATTATTATTTTGCAATATTCAGGGTTGTTGGTTGAGAAGTCAAAATTGGTGTTGAGCCCCGATTCAGTTAAGATTGTAATAAGACAGGAATGCAACATTCTTCCAACAAGTACAAGCAGACTATCCAATTATGATGACCTGGGAAGCCATTTTTAAGATTACTTGAAAAGATAACACGCTTTATTCCTGAGAACACTTAATTATACTGCTTGTTTGCAGTGTTCATTTGGAGGATACATGGATTGGTAGCCTGTAAGTAGAGGCTGCTCAGGGAGGATTGGATGTATCAGAGACACCTGATCCATCCCCAGGCGCACTTTTACAGCCTCTGAAATGAGACGCATCTTTGATTTGCTCGCCCTGTAAACAGACAGAGACATGAAGGAGCTCTGGTCTCAGCCTTGCTCCGAGCTGCCAAAGATTCACCGGCTGAAAAATGGACGCAGTCACCCTCCTGACTCTGACACATTCTTTATTTTCCGCTACACTGCCATATTAGATGGCTAATGAAACGGTGGTTTTGCCAGTGTTGTTGTAATTGAAAACTTTGTTAAAACACTCAGAGGGAATATATTCATAACCAATCATGCTTAACAACTCATCAGCAATGTTCAGATGTTCTTTACTAGTTTTTCTGTCACAGTGACAAGCCTGTTTTTTGCCTCATAGGTTTGAAAACACACACACACACACACACACACACACACACACACACACACACACACTCATACACACACAAACTGAGACACTATAGATTCTTGTTGTTTGGGTTCCCTCATCCCCTGGGGCCTCCTCTTGGCCTGTCAACATGAGGGCCACGACAGGTCCGTGAACAGGCTGACAGCTATTGCTGGCAGCTGCCCGGCCACCGGTGGAAGTCTGATTAGATTGTACAACATATTTAGTGGAAAGATAAAACCGCTATGGGAAAATAGTTAGCTTTAGATGGAGCAATGGGGAAGTGTCGAGGGTATGTTGTAATCTAGAAAGGTTAGGGATTTGTTGTCTGAGTGCAGGATTTAATAACTTCTGTTACAGTTGGTGCCTTGAGCAGACTGAACAGGTTCTGCAGTGTGAATGAGATGTCATATACAATGCAGCTTTGTTAGGAGTGCTTAGTACTTTTATGGTGTGCTATCAACTTTGCAAAAATGTAAGAAAATCTATGAAAATGCTCAAAAATCCCCCAGTGAGGTTAATTATTCAGTATTTTGCATTTGCATTGATTACTTCAAGTGTAAGGGTGAAAGTAGGAGTTATGCTATTACATAAATTGTATATTCATTTTATTGACCTCTAATGTAATGTAACCTCACTGATAATAAATAGCAATGTATAAGTACAGCAGAGTTTAAAGAGATTAATAATGCAGTTAATTAATAACAAAGAAATAGGCTAGCTGCAGTTAATTAATATTAATTAACATAATTAATATGAATTAATGAATTAAGTATATTTAAGGATACGTCTTTATTAAAATATAGCATCTACACTTAGTAATATACTGTAAAAATGAATATTAATTTACTGTAGTTGCAGATAAAAGACATGAAACAAGTTTTTATTTGCAGTCAGTAGTCAAACAGAGCAGATATATGAATGAAGCAGTTACTAATTTTGACTATTTACTGAATAAGTTCTTATTCTGTTCATAGCTATGCAAATTTAAATGTGTCTGTTTTACCTAATGTGTGTGTCTGTTTTTGTGTGCATGTGCGCTAACATGTGTGCAGCCTAAACAGACTGCTTATCACATTAATGCCATGCCACCGCTTGTTTATCTAGACAGATGAATCCTGGCTTAATTGGCTATAATGAGCTCAGTTGTTTTTAATAAACTATTCCTGGCAGAGTGAACGAGTGGAGTGGTGGGAGGCGCAGGACAGAGTAGTCTGAGTTGAAAAATCCTGTTGATGTTTTAATTTGAACGCTACATGTTCTTTCATCATGTAGAAGGGCAGCTCTGCATTTTCCTCCTTAAATTTGTGCAGTAAGATTTTACGTCTTTTATATATGAATTTGACAATCTGCCATATAAACCAAGAGAGAAATGTCAATTCCGCCCCATGATTTTGGTCTGCTGTGACCTTTCCTGTTGTCCCTGCTGCTGTGGGCTGAGAGTCAGAGAAGCAGTGATGAGTCAGGAAGGAGGATGGCGGGATGGTGAGTGTTGCTCCTCCTCCAGACAGTCTGCCTCCACTCTGTGAACATGAAGCGGTGCGGTCGGCTAATGTGGCCGGGGAGAGAGCAGCGGAGCTAAGATGTCATGTCTGTCTGTTGGCTAACAATTAAATGTGGCACCTCAAGCAGATCAATTTGACTTTGAGGCTTCAGGTTTTAACTCCTCACTCATCTCTCACTCGCTTTTTTTCTCTCTGGCTCTCTACCGCTCTCCTTTTTTTTTAATTTTCCCTTTTGGCACATTAACACCTCTAATTTCCTCTTATGCACCCCATGCTTAACCATCTTTTCCCCTTTAGTTTTTTCATTGTCCTCTCCCTTTATTAGACATGTTATCCCTATGCTTTTTAAAAATGTTGGCTGAAAGGTCAGAACTTGACAGTATAGTAAAGTAAGAGATTCAGAATAGACACAGAACTAAAAAAGCAGAAAACGACACACGCGCCAGACAGACTCCTACTCCAGGACGGAGACGAGCGACGCTGCGGGGAAACACAACACCAGCACAAACCAGCACTTGAAATATCAACGCTCCAGCCTTCTAATTAAAGCCAAGACTAATGGGCCCTAATTGCATCGCTAAAATGTACCAGTTCTCTTCTCTCTAGTGTAACTTGACTACACTTCTCCCCATATGGATTAATGGGGACCGGAGCTGCAAACTAAAAAGCAGTTAATTTATCGGAAGATCTATTAGGGAGGATGAAAAGGGGGAAGGAGGAGAAAAACAGCAGAGGAAGAGGGGGGAGTTGGCAGAGAAAGAGAAGTGCATTATCAGCCTCTTGTTATTGAAAATGCATTTCATATCTGTCTCCAGAGGGTGGCATTTGGATTAAGCTTGTTAATTTTACTTACCAGTGACATTCTTCACATTGGCCAGTGTCCAAACCAGTTCACACCATTGTAAAGGAAGACGGGCTTACAGGACAACAGTTACATTAACTACTTGTGCTTTTAATTATATAACAAGGGCAGTTACTTAGTGGAGAGAAAGGGGAGACAAGGGGCTGCAGAAATGGTGGAAAAGGAGGGGAGAAGAGGGGCATCATTTTGAGCTTGTTGATGGTGTCTTCTGTAGATATGATGCCGGGTTTTAAAATGTTTTTGTTCCTTTGTGTGGTTTCTTTTGTTCATCGAGGTAAAAAAAAAAGAAGGCTGGAGCCAGTTTCTGTGGTGAGCGAGACAAAATGTACTCAATACAAGTACAATATACGTGTTTAAATTAGTCTTTCCCCCAGGTGGAAAACCATTAAGCTTGGTGCACCAATCCTTTTTTTCACCATCCTCATCTTCCTTTGTTGTTGGTTTACTCTTCATAATAGCTTTTTATCAAATCTTGCTATTAATCCATTAGAAGGTGATATTCGTTTGGGGTAATTTCAGTGCACATTTCAGGCATAGGAGGCATGATGAGCAAGAAGCTTCTGCACTGCATTTAAACTAATGTGCCTTCAGTTCTGATGTGATACCCATTACAATGCCATACACAGGCTGGCATACTGAGAAATGTGTTTTTAATATTGGTCTCGTTAACATGCCAGTTGACTGAATAAAAAAAAAAAGAAAAAGAATGGTGAAAGCACTCTCTGCATGTATCTTCCACATTCACGCTTTACTTTTGTCCAAGCAGAGGAAAATAAGTACAAATTGAGAGTGGTCTTTTGGATTTGAAAAGTAATTTGCTTGCAGTTGTACAAGATGTGGACTTTGGAAGGGTTCAGTGAGTCTTTCTGCAGCAATGAGTTGCGCGGTGTATAATCTGGTCACTTATTTTGGATTACCGAAGTCCTCCAAATTAAAGGATAAAATACTTTGATGGTAACTGCCCTCCAGAATGACACATAAATGTTTTCTGATCTGATGCCACTATCAGTAGGACTTAAGGATAGGGAAACATTGTGGTTTGGGTTGAAATACTACTTCGACTAAGGACCTTTAAGGATCTTTGTCGTCATGGCTAAAATAATAACTGTTTGGTTAAGGTTACGGACCAATCGTGCTCATGGTTAAGAAATACATTTTTCTCATTTCGCATTTTATTTGTGCGATTTTTTTATTTATTTATTTTTTTTTTGGGACATTTTGTATGAGCGTTGTTGGAGGGAACCTGAGAACAAGAATTTCATTGCCAACGACTGCTTCACTGTAATTGTTGTGCATATGACAAATAAAGAACTTAACTAACAACATTAACTGAAACAGACAGTGAACACCGTCTTCCTGGTCAAAGTCCAACATTTTGTTGACTCATCCAACCACCCCGACCTCCTGCTTCTGCAGACTTTGTTGCTCTATAACAACGTCCTACTACTTCCTCCTCTGTTTGTGATGGACAAGAGTCAAATTTTCTTACAGCCTCTAGAGGGCTTTGTCACTTGAGCGTAAACATGTGTCATTTTGGGGGCATTTTTGGAAACGACTGATGCTGTTATTTTTCTTGAGAGGACAGTCTCCTTTAGTAAGAAGCAGTAAGTGCAGTTTTACACTGAAATGTAAGTACAGCATGCTCCCATAACATAGATAAAGACATGCAATGTGCACTGTGGCAGAAACCTAATATCACTACCTACTACCAAACAGAAACAGAAAGGTGCTACATGTTGTGCTAATTTGCATATATGTATAAGTGATTTGCATATCCAAATGTGGGCTGAAGGAAGAATTTGTGATAAGATGTCAGTGATGGGGAGACTACCTACCTATATTCAAACCATTTACAACACTGAAATGATTTTCACATATTAGCTGCTTTGTAAGTTACTGTAAGTGTACGTTTATTTTGGCCAGTATGTAAACTAGGTGGTGTACTGGTTGAAAGCAATGCAAACAAACTAGTGTGTTTACAATTAAAGCAAATGGTTCATGCATTTAAAAGACCTGAAAACATTCTGAAGTCAAACTAAATTGTACCGACCTTAACCATATAACTGACTTTTATTCATGCTATTATCCATCTAAATATACATCTAATGTAAGAAAGTGGGATGTGTGTTGGCTATAGAAGTGAATCTCAAATAAGGAGGACCAAGAGAACATAATTAACTAACTGCTGTAAATAAAACAGTAATTTAAGTTACAAATTAGAATTAAGTTGAATGATCTCAAGTTAGATAAAATACTGTAGATTAGAACAAAATCAAAGCAGTTTGGATTAGTGTTGTAGTGTGGCAGTTAGGAATGTTGGCTTGCACATGTTGCTCAGTCATGTTTTAGTCTGGCTGCTATGTGGTGCTGTACGTGCTCTCACTCACTGAACACTGTCACAGTGAGCAGGGAGAACTGCAGATTGGGGACTATCTTCAGGGGAAAGTAGTTAATGACTGTAATGTCTCTGAATTTGCAGTCAATAAAGGGATCTTAAAAGTCCCCAAATCCAGTAACAAAGTCGCATTTTCCCAAACCAGTAGACATTAAGCAAACATGGGATAATGTGAACTTAGAAGCTTGTATTAGATAGGTTGCTGTTTAGCCTGTCCATTTATTTAACATATACCCTCTTGTTTGTTGACATAGTATCTAACCAGCACTTAAATGCCCCATTAGCCTTCTTCAAATCAATCCACCCATTCAATTATATTACCATGCAAGGTGTATCTAAATTTGACAAAAAACTTAATTACGCTTAAAGTTCACTGTGACACATGTCTTACACATCTTTCAAGTCAAGCTGACACAAGTACCTACCTGCTGCAACAAAAGGCTGCCTGAAAGGCTGCCATGTGGAAGCAAGCAGAAGGCAGAAAAAGCCATGTTTTGTCGGCAGAGATGGAAAAAAGGACAAATTACTGTAGACATATTATTCTGCCTAAAACAGACATTACATTTTGTCGTGTTTTGTATTAAAAACATGGTTCCAAACAAAAAAGATTTAATACTGCTTGAAGATTTTCATTCTATTATAGCAATCATCTTATTTCAGTAACAGCATAATATATATTTCTCACTATGTTAGCTGTGCTGTAACATCCTAATTCTTTAAATTAAATCTATAGTTTAGTTTTACGTTGACTATATATGAGTATCTCCAGCTGTGATCCTAGTCAATTGACAGTTTGACTCTGCCCTTCTGCCTGACCAAACCTTTTATCTTTAATTGTGCTCGCATTGGACTTCCAATCAGACCAATTTTGCCTTTAGCAATAGCTCAATCTGGCTAATTGGTTTCAGCATTTTTTTTTAATTGTATGGTATTGATTACACAAGGTCATCTCTGTTTCACAAATAAAAGAGAGTCTGCCTTGCTTTTGTTTGGAAACTTGTACAGCTCTCACCCATTCAGACTTGAGAGAGGGAAACAGTACTTCTACTCATTAGCCCACAGACCAGCTGGGTCGTGATTTGCAACCACACACACACACACACACACACACACACACACACACACACACACACATAAAAGAGCGTGAGCGACACAAACTTGCCTTCACACATGATATGTTGTGCTGTATGTGCTTAGAGCAATCGTCTCCTGGTTTTTTAATTAAACAGTCCAGTACAATGTACAACCTGGATGGGAAGAGCTGCACTTTTAACTTCCATTTATTTCGGGCCTGTGGATGTTATAGGGAGACCAATAGCAAATAAAGGGAGAATCAATGGGGCTTCATTAAAAGCAGCAGGCAGTCTTTTGCCTGGACACGGCTTAATTACAGTTTCACTGGCGTTTGCTTTAATTGGGGGAAATAAAGGGAGTGAAGTGGACTGAATGGAGAGTATTAGCATATCTATCACTAGGAGAGGCCACAAGGTCCTGTCCAACCTGCGGCTGTACACCTCACCTCTAGCCCTTCAGATCCACAAACACAGAGAACCACAATATTTTGCCAGTTTGTGTCTTTTTTTGTCCCTTTCTCTGATTTCTTACAGTAAATACACTCGGATGCACATGCACATTTACTTTTTACTGGTGTCTGGTACACAAACTTATTGGAATGAGGTAGGGTTTCAGAAAACAGAGACAGAAACACTGCATTTCAAAGGTATTTACAGGCAACCGGTATTGTGCATCACGAAAATAGATGCACTTTTTTTAATAATACTTTTTGATGCAGCCTTGATCTGTACAGTGGTGTATTTAGCACAACAAAAGAGGCAAGGTGACATTTAAGGGTTGTAGCACATGAAATTTTCTTGAGTAAGGTGCTAAATATCAACAAAACTGATATCTTCAATATTAAAAAATAAATGGTTGGTTTTGATTAATTCGCCAGCTGTCAAAACCTTCAAACTATGTTATTGCACATTGTGTCTAGCTTTGAAAAATGTCTTGTATTGTTATATATCTACGTATGAGAGGATTACATGATGAATGAAATACTAAAGACAGCACATATAGTGAATGGAGATTGTGCTGTTAAAAAATGTGTGCTTCATTAATCGACTGAAGTCATCCAGTTCACACTTCAGTTCCCTAAAGTTCGAGAATGAATGCAAGTTTGACAAAGTCATAATAACTGAATTGTTGTGTTAAAATGCTCATGTGCTTGACATATCAAATTCACATATACCATATTTTGTCCATTTGGGATGTAAAATGCATAGATACACACATTTAACTTAAACAGTATAACCATACATCTGCACTATATCAACTGAAGCATATTGATGACTTGTGTATTTTTGTTGATGTGGAAAAATATTATTATTTCACCAAAACATCCAGTAAAACAAATTAATCAGGGTCTCGTCTGTGTGTGGATGTGATCCCTCTCTATCCTAGCTCTATCTTTGACAATGACTGATAGCCAGCCGGGATCAAATCCTCAGTGGTGCTTTGGTGACAGGTGAGCGGAGACAGTTTGAGTCCCATTCTCTCCCTCAGCAGTTAATAACAATTTGAAAAAGGGGTTCAGGGTTAATAACACAATCATTACCTGGATGAGGATGGGAGACAGCTGTAAGCATGTATGCAGATGGACGGCCATCATTAGTCCTTGTCAAACAAGCTGAATAGGCGTGATCTAAGAGAGCACTTCAGGTTTTAGTCATGAATGAATAACAGCTGAGAAAGGTCCAGCATTTAGTTTGTTTTGAGATCTGCTTGATCACAGAATAGATGGTGTTATTTTTGTTCTTATCCGCACAAAGTCAAACCAGGATCTGTTTTTATGACGTGTTTCATCCGTCAGAAAAAATTCAGGTAAAAATGGTTTAGTACAAACTGTACATGTTGTGTTGCTTCATGTGACAATAGACGTGACTGAGTGAGCACACCGTTAGGTCCTTCATTATTGAAAAGATTGATTTGTAATTTGTAGTGTTCCCATCTGTCCTGGTTACGCAAAATTATGGCTAAACCAGTTAGTAAACACTTTGCCCCATTGTCTGTTGTTTTGATAATCACCCATAATAGCATCCAGCATCAGTATGGTCTTTAAACCTGATTTAGGAGTTAATGGAATAAGAGGGAGAGGCAGTCAGTATATGCACTGGGCCTAATGTCATTAGAAATGTTTGCGGAGGCTAAATTAAATCAGTCGTAAATTGTGCTCTCAAGTAAGCCAGAAAAACCCTGCCTCGTCGAGGAGAGGAGGGGGCGGCGGGGATTCATATTTTAACCTTGCGTAGAAAATGCACTTAAACAGATTAAAATAAAATAGGGACCGTGTGGATGGATGGGAATGGTAATTGCTGGTGCTTTAATGGTTTCCTGTTAGCCAAGTCAGGCTGAAGGCAGAGCTATTTTAAAGTTGGAAACGGTGATTGAGGTCATAACTTTGCAAATCTGGTGATTAAGCCAAAGGGTGCATGTCACCAAACAGCACGTAACACATCTAATGGGGCTTTTGCTGAAAACAGATGTTTGTGGAGAGATTTTTTAATGCTCTACATGCTAAGTCTTGTTGCAGAGCAGGTGTGGGTTGGAGTGGATGGCTTTTAACCAAACAATGCAGTAGAATGTGGACTGTGAGTGATACAGACTGCCAAAATGTAGAAATGTGTGTGTGTGTGTGTGTGTGTGTGTGTGTGTACTTGTGTGTAAGTGCACGTAAAGCCCACCCGTGTGTGTGCCTCATTCAGTTTCCTTAATGCTGTCAGTGCAGGCATACTGTTTGTCTGGTTGCATCAGGTAGCTCATCACACGACGTAACCCAGACGGTAATGATAGCCGTAAATACTCTGGGAATTCCCAAACCCGGATTAAATTAAGACAGTGTCTTTCCCAAAATCTGACAAAAGGCTGGAAAAAAAACACAGCATCCATATGATGCTGTATAATATGGTTATATATCATACATGATGACATTATAATGATAAAGTACTGTGGATAAATGATGCACATTTCTGGGCACTGCTCTGTGACGTAGCTCTGGTTTTCTGTAACATTATCTGTACATTTCTACCTGATGCACTGATTTTGCACTTTTATGTGACACCACATACCTTAGATATTATAACACACTTACTTCATACACATGCACACATGAACACATTTCCTTCCTTGAACTCTCTGCTTCTAAGACCTTGCTGTTGTGGCTTTACCTTTCTATCCTGGGTTCACTTGTAACTCGGCACTGTTGGCTCCAGGTAAAACTGCGGCCCCATGCATGCTCATGTTCAGCTATTGTGTAAATTAACAAGGAAAAGGCTGTGCGGATTGAATGGCAAACATGCAGGTGATGACACATCCCTCGGCACACACAAAGTATGTGTCATTACTCAGTGCCAGTTAAATTGTCAGTCAAACAACTGTCTGTGATATTGCTCTCCAACCTGTGAATTTCCTTCTTTCTTTCTATCTGTGTCATTAGATGCATAACTTTAACAGGCAATCAAATCAGGAAAAAGAGCTGTTAAGAAGCGTTTAAGACATTAAGTCAGCAATCCAAAGATGAATTTATTTGGGTGGGGAAAGACTGTGAAAGATTACCTATGCCTGAAACTCTATGCACATGGGTTCAGTTTCAGGTCCCGACCTCTTATCGCCATATCTCCAGAGACCATTGTATTGTCCATTGGTACAATTGAAACTAAATTCAGAGGAGAAGAAAGTGACACCGCCGTCCAAAATTCCCCTTGAATTGGGAAGCATCTTTCTGTCAACTAAAGGTCTTCTTCATTGATTGCCACAGAATAGTTCCTAACACTTTCTGTTGCCTACAGTAAATGCCATGATGCATTTTACTAATCAAAACCTGTGAAAGATAGACTCTTTATAGAAAGTTAAGAAGACCTCTTGGATGTTCCCTGTTGCTCTGTAAATTGAAACCCAGACTTGGTTGTCAGTCTGCCAAAGGTTGATGTCACTAAGTAGCACAGGGTGACAGAGACAGAGAGTACAAGTGTTGAAAAAGCAGGACAGGAGCATGTGTAGAATCACCTGTGTTGTTCCCTTTGTGTGTCACGCTCTAGGGCACATAGCTCACTGGGTCACAAGTGTGAGCTAAAACTCTTTTGTGCGATGTCTGGGCCCCGAGGGCCCCGATCTCCTGGCAGGGAAAGATAGCTGAATGCGTTTTTTTTTCTTTAACACTTTATTTTACCTCCACACAGCCTGTGGCCGGGGTGCAATACACTGGAGTGATCTTTGTAACCCTTAAACTTAAAGGATAATTCTGTGATATTGTGTGTTTTTCTTATTGTCAACAAATCCCATAAAAAGACCAAAACCAACTTTGAATTGATCCCACTAACAAATATTTCCTGTGTAGCCAAAGCCTGGTAAAACGTATTCCTTTGTGCCAAACACCTCCATTATTGTCCAAAAACTATTAAAACTCACCAGTTCCTTTATTACCATGAACATGGGCACTGTAGTTTACTTTGAGTTTTTTTACACACCATCCTGCTGCTGCACAATATTCAATAGTACACCAAATCTGCAACTGAAAATTGTCCCCAACAAATACACTATTTACTCCAGTTTGAGTAATAGTTTCTAAAAACAACAGCGCCCAGCTGTTTAAGGAGATTATTTTTTAAAAATGAGCAAAAGCTGAGCAAACAATATATAACATAACATATAATCAAAAAATCGAATATAAAGACATCACTGTAGCAAACAGTTTATTTGTAAAAAAATAAGTCACAATAAAAACTATGAACATTTACTCCTTAAAACGATGCCAAAATTTGAAAGACTCAAGAATTACCACAGAACATTTGCACGTAAAAGTCTTTTAACAGAGCAGAACAGAAGAAATTTGACTCCATAGTATGCATACATCTGTCTACATCTAGACCCATGCTTGGTGATGAAGAAGCAGATGTTACTTTCTAAAGAATGCCTGTGCCATTAGTTGACCATTGCCACCAAATGGCTTTCTGCTTTCACCTTTTACACTTTGTTACACGTGGTGTTTATGAGTCAAAAATCTCTCTCAGGTGACTCACGCTTCACAAACACCTTATTTAATAACAACAGCCCGAGCTGTGATTGAAGGTATGGGGAAATCCACAGGTAAGAGTAGTCAGCCATCTAGTTCATGTCCCTTGGAACCGACCCAGACAATGTTTAGGCACACAGTCAACAACTCCTGTCCTTGCTTATCTTAAGAATGTAAACCTCTATAAGCAACCGCTTCATCTGTAATTCTATTGTGAGTTGGCCGGTTGTCTCAAAGTGTCTGATTAATCTAATGTAATGCAAAACCAGCTTTGTCTGCGACACCAAATACTTGCGTTAACGCAGGCGTCTCGACTGTTGGCCTGCACTGTGCGGAATTCGCTGGCAGACAGGATGGCTAGACCACACCAAAACCTGCCAGTTACATTCTTTGCGTGATTCAGACGTATCTCTTTCCACCATTGGGACTGACTTGAGAGGTCTGATCAAAAGACCCGTCATCTCGAGGAGCTGAGATTTGGATGTGAGGTTGGAGAAAGGAGGGACAGCGAGCTGTTGGTTGTTGTGTTGTTGTGTGTTATTATTTCCATTTGTTGGAGAAAAGAGAGATGAATGGAGGGATAAATGGATGATGGGTGGGTGGTGGGGCGGAGGAAATTCCCTTGTCTGGATGGAATTGGATGGCGAGCTCGGAGGGAGGGATGGGGGGCAACTGATGTAGAGGGTGCTGTCAGGCCCAAGACAGCGGGGTCTTTGTCTTCTCAATAATCACTTGCTGTACCTCTTCTTTCCATTCCTTCTCTCCCCACTAACAGTACCATTCTGCCGTTACTTTTCCAATTCTCTCTGCAGCCTTAGCTCATAGGCCAATTGTCTTCAGTCCACAAAATGAAAAATTATTAAAAGTACGACCTAAAAAGTCATCTCAACTCTATCATCTGTCATTTCAAACATGCAATAAAGCCCTTTCCACACATGCACACCTTTTTGTTACACAGCACAAGTCTGAATTGAATGCCGTAAAAGGCTGCAGAAGCACCAGGTTAAACATGCAGAGATAGAGAGAAGTTAAATGAGCATCACTGTTCATAAATCAGTTTTATAAACTATCAAACAATTTGAAAGAGATGATTTTAAGTTGTTAAGGAGATTCTTCTCACATCAGGTCAGTCTATTAAAATTATTTTTCCCTCGTGATGCGACCAAGGCAGAAGAGGAGAAGCCCACGTTACAACCACAGTAATAATCTGACCAGCTGTCTCTCCCTACATTTTAAGTTTTCATTTATGCCAGCTTTGTGGCTGAAGACATGAATATCCAGCCAAACGCTTTACAAACAGCATGTGAGCAAATAGGACTTAAACCAGAGTCCCAAGTTAGCATCCTGTCATTCAGTGCTTGTGCACAGTCAGATATTATAAAACAGGTAGCAGAATTTGCTCTCTAAATAACATTAAATGGTGAAATTGATGTGCAAGTGTATTAGTGGAATCACTGTGAGAAGCGGGGGTGAGCGTCCCTCGCGCTCACCGCGGTCATTAATTACGGCTTCAACAGCAAAATAAAGAAACAGTCTTCTCCCTCCTTATCATAGCATTTTTAAACTTACCACACTTTCATAAATGTTTGTTTCGGTAAATGTGCTGTCATGTCTGAATAAAACCACAAGGAACACTGACATAAAAGATACACACGTCAGAATGACAAAAAGCCATCACTTTAACACACAGATGAAGCCAGCAATGTTGCGTGTTCCATGTCTGAAAAGGACTTAAGACGTCACGTTTAACTTTGCTGTTATAAAGTAGTGGTAGTAATAACAGTAACAGCTACAGTTAAAGCTCTCCTGGCTGTGAAATAATCTAAAACATGCCAGCATGATATTTTATACAGAGAATGTAAGAGATACTTCAGATACAAATCATAAAGATGAAAGTAAAAATGCTGCTAAATTGAAAGTCTGAGTCCTAATCTAGACATAATTTTAAATCAGTAATTTAAAAAAAATGTTACTTTGGCCTTTGAAGGCAAAGCTGATACAGGATGTATCAGGTCACTGTATCCAGGTGAGTTCATAGCTGGAAGACTTGGTTACCTTATACTGTACTTTCCATCCCAGACATGCTCTGTACCACCAGACACAACATAACTAAATCTGTTCATTCACACTTGCCAATGACATGACCAAAACATCAAAGTCCTTTGATTAAATAGAGTAGAAACTACTACAGTAGTAGTCGTTTATGAATGTATATGTGTGGTTGTTTTATACAACTTTAGCTTCTCCCTCTCATTCTGGTCAAAGAATAAATGGGTTTAAAGGCCAATTAATATTCCATGTCATGTAATGTCACAGTGGTTTTCAAGCTATTCAGAGAAGTTGTGGCACATCTACAAATATTTCTGGAATGTGAGTTTATCCTCCTCAGGTGAGGTGGTAGGTGGACAGCAGTAGTTAAAATAATCAGACAGCCATTATCTCACAACCCACAGGAGCCGAGACATAATTCATAGCTCACACGAGCCGGGGAGATGACAGGTGCCTCTCCTTCATGAATGGGAAGACTTGTGTTTGATTGAGTAATTCTTTGGGGTTTTGTTTGACAAATAGCAAGAATTTTATTTCTGAGACGGCTTTTTTCTCATCACAGTAATGATAGTTGTGGTTAAATGTTCTTGAAAAAGCATTCATATTCATGTTAAGTAGATGTTTGTGATGTGGTCTTTACTTTCTAGGTAATACCTGGGATATTAGCATGCATTTTTTTCCTTTTGTTTATTGTATCCTAGTGCTGCAAGCTTTTGACAAAGTGACTTTTCACATGATTCTCTTATTCTTTTGTATGTTCCAGTTCTTTCTAAAAGCAACTTCTGAGCTGCTTCCATACCAGAACCAATGCCTCTTTCTTAAATTCACCTGACCCAATCAATTCACCTCAAGCTTCTCAGAGCCAATCGTAAATCATGAAAAAAATGGCTGAAAAAGTAACAACACTGACAGTAAATAAATGTTTGTTGTTTCTTTCCCTTCCTTGTTTCCCACCTCTTTCTTTCTCTGCTCTTTGTAATGGATGGGGTATTGTTGGTGCTGCCCTCTGGGCAGGGAGAGTTGTTTACTTGGGTGTAAAGTCCCCCATCCACCAAGGGTCTCTGTAGGGGATGTTCCTGTTGCAGCCTCACTCCTAACCTCCCTATAGCTCCAAAAGTTAATAGCATGGAGGAGACGTGATTTATATCAGCTTTGGCACCACCACCAACAGACTGACTTCTTTGTGCTCATGGCCTGCTCAACCAGCCCCGTTCATCAATAAAGTTCATATTTAGAATTCACTCCAAACTCAGTAGATGGTGATTTAATTTCTGGAGAGTTTTTCTAAATAAATAGTCACCCACGTTTCGGAAGTAACTTCAGGCAATATGACTGACTTTTGACTGTTCGTGGTGTAAAACTTTTACAAGAGACGATGCAACACGATGGTGTAAAATATCAATATGTTAAAAACTCATTTCTGTCCAGCTTTAGATTTTGGAAGTTCATGCATGAAAAGAAACTGAACATTGAGAGGGATTATGTTGCATGCTTTTTAGAGGAAGTTGCCATTTGTTTTAAGCCCTGTGACCAACAATACAGTGAGGCATTTCAACTACCCATTCACACAAAAGGTCCTTTTCATGTGGACTTTGACATAATGACATTCAGCTGAAGTATTGCCTTTGCCTGTTTGGTTCAGTTCCATTCAGACTATGAACACAAATGACAGAAATGACCCGTTAAAAATCCTCATAAAACTAAACTCTCAACAATCATAATGCATTTGTCATTAATTTAGACATCCACACCACTATGGCATATTCTGCTGTGTAGAGGTGACATTTTGTACTCTTACAGTGTGTAATATTTACTACACGTATGATCAATGACACGTTTTTCACTTTTTTTGTGTAATCTGTCATGTAAACGTTACTCCTGAATAAGATAAACAAATTAGCACATCATAAGCAGCTTGCATAAAGGTGTTATTTGGTTATCTTTAATGACTGTATTGCACTTGTTCCTACAGGCCTTTTAACTGGATATCTTGAGTTGAGATTACAAGGTGTCTTGTTTAGGAATGAAAAATGAGGAGTTCATACTTCTTGGCAGTAACAGTTTTCATATTAGGTTTTTTGAAAGAAAAATCTCAGCACTGACACTAATCCCTGTTGTGTCAGCCTGTGGTTGCCAAATGATAGTATATCATCATTGTGTGTGTGTGTGTGTGTGTGTGTGTGTGTGTGTGTGTGTGTGCGCGAGTGTCTGAGTGCATTCTTTTCATTTTGGAGTATGCCAGCACATTTTGTCACTGTAACATAAGCTTTACCATAGAGAACCATGACAGGGCTGCAAGATTCAATTTAACCACAACTGTTTACAGCTGTCAATATAGGGACCAACACCACAATAAATGCATTAAATTGCATCTGGCCTCATGTCACGGAAAATAAGGTGAGTGGACGGGCTGTGTAGGTGATGCTGGCTCTCACTATTATTACATGGCTGTGTCTTAAGGGTTGTCTGGGCTGCTGTCCATCGGATTTAATCAGCCTCTATTACCTGCTACCCTTTTCACAGTTAAAATAATCATCCACAATTACTGACATAAAGGGGAGAGCTGACATGAGAGTCAGAGGCAGAGAAATCACACACAAAGTAATTTCTCTCCACCTCGGTTGCTTACATGGCTTTTGATGTTTTGGGGTATGTAATAAAAGGATTGAGGGGTGTCTGGCGTGACCCACCTCTGCTGCAGTGTGAACAGTAGATATGGAAATGCCCTTGAAAACACACACACACACACACACACACACACACACACACACACACACACACAGACAAGTAGATGTACAAGATACAGACAGGAAATGCATGGTGTCACACAAACATGAAGTACATACTCACGTAAGAAAACACCACATGTTTACAGTAAATACAGTACATGAAGAAACACAAAATCACATGAACAAATACAGACACGCGAGTATGCATGCCCACACACATGCATGCAGTGCACAGGGGCGTGTACACACACATGCACATGGACACCCACTGTCACCGCCATTAACTAAAGAGGTCCGTACAATTTATTGTATGTTGCAGATGAAAGAAAAAGTGAAAATAATTTAATAATTGACCATCTCTAAAATTAAGAAAATAGAACCATGAGAAAAGGGGCATTGTGATCTACTTTAATCCTCAGCACGCTGCTGGAAAATAAGAGACACCATTAAATGTACCTTTGAAATAAATGGGCCCAATTACCAAGATGGCTGGGACTCTCTGATGAAGCTTTTGTTAAGGCAGACAAACATGGTGGAGAGACACTCAAAAGGGGGCGAGGAGCAGGAGGCAGATACGGGCCAAATCATTCAAAAATTATCTTATAACATGAAAGTTAAATTCACATAAATGTTAGTGGTAGCAGAGTTGTGATGCAGGGTCCAGAGAAAACACTGAAACTGAAATTTGCCAGTTTGGAGAGATAAAGAGCGAATGGTAGCTGTCATAGCCGCACAAGAGTGGTGACTAAAAAGTGACCCAGACAATTAAAAAAAATAACATGCTAAATGTAGACAATATAAACATTAGTAGCAATCATTACTGAGAGGGTTGCTCAGTTACATTAGCTGTTATGTGTTCAGGAAATAAGTCATGTTGAATGGGTTTAGGAGAGTTGTTTTGATAATGGCGTTTTGTTGAATCTCTCCTTTTTAATTATTGGGTCAGAGGGTAGCAGCTCAAACTCCCTCTTTTTCATCCCTCTTCACAACAGTGAGTGTTGCCGACCCTTCCCACAGCAACACAGAATGCTCTGTACCTCTGGTGTAAAACATAGCCTCAATTACTTTCGTTCAAGCTCTTTTCTGAGAGCAATTTTGAACAAAGAAACATGTGATAGCATGAAAGGCATATAAATCAGGTGTTACTAGCTGCGATGGTCTGTTTCTCAACCAACAACTTTTAACTTTAATTAAAACAAGTATTTATTTGAAGCGTGATAAAATCTCCATAAAAGACAACGAGAACCACGATCCAACGTGTCGTCTGATGACCTCTATATGCCGATGACCTTGTTCTTTCCTTGCAAAAGTTAATTCCTTGTGTTTGATCGATCCAGGAAAGGACCAGACTTTACACAGGGAGCTCATAGATGGTTTTGGACACAACAGCTTGTCAAAGGGTAAAGGTTAAGGCCACGAGTGTCTGTCGAGGCCCAGACAGAGGTCAGAAGGTCTCAGTCAGGGTCAGGACCCCAGGTGACCCCAAGTCTGCGCTCACAGTTGCGTGTTGCATTCATGTTTTTCTGTGGACTTTGCACTACTGTTGCTGCAGCTTCCCTACTCCGCTGAAAGAGGAGGAGAAAGTGAATGAGATATAGATAGACAACGTTTAAGGATTTTAACCCTAATGTTCTGTTTGGTGTCCTGGAGACCCTGGGCCCTCTTCGACAGCTAAAATAACATACTTAACATTGTTTTATCATCTTGATGATATTGCTAATTTTTATTTCTTATAAACATGATTTTAAACTGATGTGTTTCAGAACTCTGCTGCAGAGAATGATGCATTACTTTGTAATGTGTGGAGTCTCAAAGACCCCAGCAAACCTCCAAAACCTCAAATAACAGATTTCTGTTATTGGAGTTTTATTTAGTTTTTGTTTTTTAAGAGTTTGTTCATTAAGACAGGGACAGGGAGTTCGACCTCTCTGGGTTCTAACTGACTCCAAACATAAGTAATGTAACTATGTAGGAGAACATACTGTAGGACTACATTTATTCTTCTTTTGCCTGTCTGACTTTCTGGCAAACAAAAGGAATATTTGTTCACACATAGCCCTTATGACTCATAAAAGTGCACTTTTCTACATGTGCAGTTTCATTAAGAAAAGAAAAAAATAATTAAAAGAAAAAAATGGTTGACTTTGCAATGATGATTATTATTATTATTATTACATACTGAGAAAACAATGAGGAAATAAAGCCAATGTCAAAAAACATACGTGTTAAGATCATTTCATAAAATCACCACATTAGCTTTAGAAATGACTTAGAGTATCTAACAGGTTAACAAGTGAAATGTAAGCTGAACGCATCATCTGCAAAGCAGCCATTTCAGTCTCAGCTGGTGCGTTAAACATAACAGAGCATAATGTGTACTGCCACCCTACTGTACTATTCATTCCTTCATTACTATTTTATATATGCGTATGATTAACACTCATTGCGTGGCTCAGCTCCCAATCTCTCTGTCGGAGGCCTTCACTAAAGACAGCTCAAGCTTGAGAGATTTTTTTTCAGTCATTTAAATTTTTGCACTTCCATTTACCCGCCTTTTAATTTAGCGTATAATGATGCCATTAGAACAAAATCCATCTGGAAGTTCAGTTGGGAGCGGTTAATGTTCCATGGCTTTTTGCTGCTAATGCCAGTGCGCCTGCATTGGCAACAGATGCTCTGAAAGCAACAGATACATTCTCTCCCAACATCATTACAATCACGCCCATGTCCAGGATAAATGTTGCTGCTTGTTCAGGACTATCATACCTGCAATGGGACTGTAAAACACAAAGGATATACAGCAGACTGTATCACTGCCAATTTTTCAAGCCATTTATTCATGAACCAGGGGGTGTAAAATGTGTCCCTTGCCCAATACAAAGGTGACAGGCAGTAACTCTTTAAGAAGTGAAGCTGAGGGAATGAGAAAAGTAAGTATGTCAAAATTAAAACTTGCTAATGTGTTTAGCTTAAACAGTGTACACACAGGGTTTTATCACAGCAAAATCTGAACTCAGATTCTTTTGCTCCCATTGTAGCCATTTTAGTGGCCCCTCTCCCACCCACCAACAAACACCTTTGGACAGTTCATCTTGTGTGATATGAAAGCTAGAGAAAAAGGCAAAAAATTGTTTTCAGTTGCAATTTAGGTGATTAAGTACAGTGGATAATTAATTGGAATAACAAACAATTTCCTCCATGGAGGATTACTGATTACTCGTGCTCCCCTAACGCTGCCATGGCCTTTTTATCCTCTCCGCTTCAATTATGTTAATGCTAACTTTCTCTCCCAGAAATTATTGTGATTAATTTTCTCTTGTTTTGAATTACAATTGCACTGGCTGCTAGCACTTTAAAGCATTCATTAATTCCCAATTAGATTGGTGGGCTCATTTGCTCCAGTGCTGCTCGGTTCTGTAGCACTTTGTGTTTAATGTGCTAATTGGGCGAGATTAAAAACAACTAACCTCTTATGAGAGGAGAAAAGTTATTCAACGGTTACATTAACATAATTTATCCCAGGATGCTTAATTAGACATTGCCACAATAATCATGACAACTGGCTAACAACTGTTGTCAACAGTTGGATACTAAAACTGAAGTAAGTTCAGGGTTCAGTCATAATGGATGTAGCGCATGATGGCTTTCTTCAGTTCTGAGCATCTTGCAAATGTGTTGTCTGTGCTTATCTCCAATCATCCAACATGTCTAAGACAGTATGGTGTTTTTTCGATTTCTGCATTTTATGTCTCTTCAGTGCTTTGTTATAACCACTCGAGCAGCATTAACAGCTCACTACTCCATTAACCCAAGACTTGGATTGTCTCTAACTCATTTACCACCATCAGAGGATCGACGCTTCAGGCAAACATGAGTGGGGTTGGATGTAAGGAAAAAAGAATGCTTTCATGTCCCGATGTGATCTCTTCAAATGGGACCTGGTACCTGGGAGCGAAATATTGTTTAGCTGTGAGTACCGCACAAGCTTTTACATCATAAGATGAGAGATGCTGGTGTGTGTAAGCTCGGAAACTGGCTTTGAGAGGTGGTAAAGAACTGGGGTTCTCCAGATCAAAGGAATATAAACCTTGATCATTGCATCTATCAGAGCTCCGTATATCTGTAGTCTGAACTTTTTTCAGATTAAAGAGGCCTTTCACCGATAATTCAGTCTGTCTTTTCCTTGGGGTTGAGTAATATCATCATCAAAATTTACACCAAGTTAAGTGCTCATTTGGTTGCAGTGCTTGCCTCCATGCATATTTCCAACCTTATCCCTCACTCAGGCTTCACACTATGCCGTTTATACTACTACATAAGGATTTCAGCAGATGTGTCTCAGCCAACAAGTCCTCAAAATTCAATTTCAAATTAAAGCTGCAAGCAGTGATGAACGGGCCCTCGCACCTTCCCGCACGTCGGGGGTGATGGCCGGAGATTTTGCTGATCTGTGGATCTTCGCAACTGTCGGCAGACATGACATTATGCACATTTTCTATCAATTCCTGTTTCCACTATGTGGTGCCAGAGAACACACTCTAAACACGCATTATGTTGCTATATGTCAAGTGTGGACCACACAACATAAATTTCATGGAAATCGTATGATGTTTGTCACACAAAGCTTACTTCCTGGTGCCAGTAGCTGGTGCCATGACTAGAACTTAATATTGGCACGTAGATGTCTTCAGGCCAGGACTATTATCATACATGTTAAGTTTGGGGCAGATTGGACAATGTACATTTGAGTTACAACAACTTCCTGTTTTATGGCAGAACATGGAAATTCGACACCACGCCACAGGCACGTCATTCAACAAAATGTCAAACTTTTAACAACTTTTCATCGTGAAGGTCTTTAGATTGCATTGCCCAAATTTTAAGATGATCTGATTTATTTTGTAGGAGTTTGTTATAGTACAGAGCCTGCAATTGACTAAAATTGCACAGAAAATTTAAAATGGCTGACTTCCTGTTGAGTTTAGGGTATGGCTCCAAGAGGCTTTTTTTAAGTCTTGGGATGATACATCTGCCTCCATACATCTATGTCAAATTTATAGGTGGGGGCTTTGATATTGAAATTTTGTAGGGGGCGCTATCAAGCCATTTTGCCACACCCATGTCCAAAACCCATATCAGATGTAAATTCTCACCACTTCTGACACATCTGCAAAGTTTCGTGAGTTTTCAAGCATTGCGGGAAACGAACAGCAGTCCAGTGTTTTGTTGACCCATCCAACCACCTTGACCTCCTTCATCTGTGGACTTTGTGGCTCTATAACAACATCACGCTGCTTCCTTCTTTGACAGACAAGAGTGATAATTCCTACGGGGCTTTGTCACTTGAACATTATGACTTGAACATATAACATTATGGGTAATTTGCTGAAATCACTGATGCTATCGTTTTTCTTGGGAGAATAGTCTAGTCTTGGCAGAAAATTTTGTGCAATTTCTAATTTCTCTTAAACTGGAGTTTATAGGTGCTGCAAGTGTGTCAGATAAGATGTTAAAAAATACAAACTATTAGTTGCTTTTTGAAATTGCCAACGCTACAAAAGCTTACCTTCGGCCCTACAGATATTTAGAATGCTCAATGGGTATACAATCCATGCAATTTTACAATATGCTCCATACATAATTCATCCTAGGTTGCACATATAACATTACAAGACCCAAAAGGAATGGGATGTTGTCATAAATGTGGATAAGTGAGTAAAATGACATCTGGCGTGAATAAGACCGAAGAGGGATACTATCATCTCAGTTCCCATGTTGCTTTAACCTCTTTCATGTCTCAAGTGCTCAGACACTGGCAAAATCTATTAGTACCCTTTTAGAATTACAATGCAGTGAATATCATCCTATCTAGTGTTTTGTTCAGGTAATTCATAGAGCACTTCGAACAATACTGAAGCATCAAGATGAAAACCATTGTGCCTTGTGTACAAATGGACACTTGTTTAGTTCATTGCACACTTTTCATCTATATGGAAATGAAATGATGCGCTCTCAAGCCTTGTTTGCTTGTTTGTCTTGTCCAGCAGGGACAATGAAAGGAAAATAAGAATTGCCTGTGTCCTGGGAACTTTTGTAGAGGCAGCTCTCATGGCACTATTTCAGGGCAAGAGGAAAGGATGGCTGGATGAAAGAGATGTCCAGTGTCACAGGCAGCCTAAATTCTCATTTTGCTGAATAGTACACAGTTTTTTGAGAGTGTGATTGCACTGTTTGTGCTCATATGTACATGCTTCCTTAAAGATAAAATAATAATTTCGGCTGCCTAACCACCCTCAGTTGTTAAAATATTGATTTTGTTTTTACTAACTCTCTTCATGGTGTAGCACAGTTAAAGGGAAGGGGAAAATAAACTGAGCAAATCATGTATTTTTACAAAGTAATAGAACATTTTTAAAATTAGATTTTTTTTTTTTTCATTTTGATATGTCCCAACATGTACCAGACAAAAGACCTGCTGTATAAACCAGAATTATGTTTCAGATACTTTAGTATTATGATTTCAGTATCAAGTGTGTGTCATGTGTGCGTGTGTGCACTTGAGTGTATGGGATGGGGTGGGGCATTGCACAGTGACAACAAGTAATAACTTGTAAAGGCAGCAAATATAGAAAATTGCAAGGGGGACTATATTTTATAAGTCAGAAGTTCAGACAAACCGGCAGAATGGACGGACATATGAGGACGTTATCAAGATATCCTTATTATTATCAATAAAGAGGGCAATGACTAAGCACACAAGAGAGCATCAGAGTTACGACTTGATTGAGAAAACAACGTATCTAGAGAGATAACATCTGTTTAATTACTGTCTTATTTGAATGAAGATGCTTTAGGGATTCACAGCAGGTTGTGATGGGCACAGTGGATGTGCACTTTAATCAAACACTGAGTTACACCAATGAGGATTTGGCAGATTGGAAGATCAAACACTTCACATGGACTTTCATGATGAACACATACAACAATGACATGCCTTTATATGTAACATATTACATATGTTATTTTTAATTCTACAGGTGCATGTTGTTGATAGAGGAAGGGAAGCATCTTCAAACCTTTCAGCTACATCTCTCCCATTTCCTGCCTCAAACAGGGGACAAAGAAACCCTTGTCTGCTGGTTGTGCCCAGTGCCATTGGGAAGTTAAGGCGGGGAGAATTAGGAAGGGGCAGGAACGGGGCTCCCAACTACAAGGTAACAAGGGAAAACCAATCCCTCCTGGAATTATCCTGATACTGGAGACACAGTGCTCACCAGACAGCGGATCAATGGATCTCTCTGGGGAGGAGAAGGAAGGAGGAGGGGTCCAGAGCAGGATATTGCACCAAAGAAAGTGTGCCATACTGTGTCCAAATTACCCCCAAAGTTGTGGGGGATCCTGTTACCTGTTCAGATGTTTTAGTTTGAATGTTCACTTGCCTGTTTTGGCTGTATGCCCATGCCACACCTACCAAGGATCTGGCTTTGGAACTAGTATTACAGATTACAATGACACAGGATTGTCCGACAAGCTTTGTTCTGTTGAGGTCTACCACATAACGTAAAGCACGAGTCAAGCTGATGTGGGAAAAAATCTTCTCTGGACTTACACAGTGTTCTTAAACAAAATAAAAAATAGTAGTGTTAATGGCTACAGTTTAACTGTAGTTTGGTTTAAATTGAAAGTGAAAGTGCTTTAACAGATGATTATATTTCAAAACACAAATACAGTCATGTGATTGTGTAGGTAAATTGTGATTAAGTGATTAACTAGCTTAACAGATTAACAGACAATCAAGCATCTTTAGGGTCTGAATGGAAGCTATCCTTAATAAAACATTTTTCAAAACTTCCTCTTTGCTCATGTTAAGACCTCCATTATGACTGGCGACATTTTAAAAATGGTTTGAAAAATATGAAGCTAAAAGTTTGAGTTTAACTCAAAGGAATGCCTCGTTCAGTTACATGACAGAATAGTCAGCAGCATTTTAACAGTTTAAGCAGTGATAGAAAAATACCGACATTAGTGCATGCATGAAAAATCACAGTCCCCTCATTTATTTCAATGAGACCATGCAAAAAAAGCGTAACCTTTGCCACAGTAAAATGCAACGTCATCTGGCAACACACTGTGTTGGACAATCAGTCTTGATAGATTACTTTGTAACTTGAAGAGTAGTCCTACTGTTGACCTTGCAATTGTTGGACGATGAAATGATTGCCACTTTAATAGTTTTATAAACCACTGTGTGTTTTGGTACTCATGGATCTACAACTGAGCTGGCCTTCCTTCGGTATTTAATTGTCTCACTGATAGATGCTGTTTTCTGTCCAAAGCCCAGTAAGAGGCATCTTCTGGGGTCCATTACTCATTACTCCTAACAAGTCATATTTTCATAAAGCATTTAGGAAAACACTGTAGCTTATGAAAAATGATGATTCTGTGCCTAACCCTAACCAACAAAGTTTTCTTCAACATCCACCACTTTCCTCTCCAGAGACTACCTGTTAACCTTCCAGTACAACCAGTTTCAATAAGACCGAGACTCTCTTGTTTTCCTTTATCCACCAGCACACAGCTCTTCCACTCGTCTGTTGTCTGCCTTTATGAAAGCATTAGGTATCCTCTTTGAGCCAACACGCATTGGAAATGAAAGAACAGAACACTCTTGGTCCTCGCCCTTCCCGTCCCCCACCACCATCCCACCCCTACAATGCACTCTTGTCTAGTGCCATGTTTCGAGCGAATGTCATCATCCAACACCTATGAATGAGCGGAGCACGCCACGTCACATATTGATCCACTCCCTTTGTGAGGCCTTCCAAGCCTGCGATAATTAGCATCGTCCATTAGCGACTTTGCTGAGCTAACGTGCCCATTAAGAGTCAAAGCTTCTGTTCTTTTCTGTGAACATTCATTTGGCCCAGATTTTCTTCTTTTAAAGAGCATAATAAGGAAATGGTAAAAATATGTTGTGGACAGATGAAAAGTGGAAAATATAAAGTGGGTGTTTAAATGCATTAAAAGGCATCTAGATGTAATTAACATCCTAGATAGCTGGCAGCTTTGTTCATGTGCTGTAAATGATCATCTTTGCAAAGAATAGAGCTATAATTTTGAGTATGTTTTTAAAAGGTGCTTTGCGGAGGCATTGCAGAGGCCTTTTTATTTTCACAGCCCAAATGCATATCTTCTCTTTGCCCACTTTGAAGCCAAAAGTAACCTATTTAGAGTCCACCGCAATAAGGCACGTCTTTACTCATCCTCTTCTTTTTAGTAATTTGCCTTCATTAGCAACAAGCAGACACCTTCCTGACTCAAGCTGAAGATATTCATTTCATAAAAGTGCACAACAACAAATACAACAAGAGATAGCAAAGTTTGCTGATGACACTGTAATATATTGGCAAGAATGAGGTGTTTGGAGATCCAGCTATGCAGAACATGAAAAACTAGCTTCAAACAGAATATGTTGACACTTCATGGAATTGTTCCTTCGGTGGTCAAAACCTGAGTATTGATTGCAACACAAGAGGTTCACATCTACCTGTTTACTTTCTCTGTTTACTGTTTGCATTCCTCTGGCAGGCAAAGATATTATTTCTCTGTTGAGGACCCTAGAAAAGTGGCCACCCTGTGCTCAGTGTTCGACCCCATCACCCACTGTAGCACTACTGATATAATGAGAGACTGTGGAGAGAAACTACCGGCGCCAGTAGAGGCTCTTGGTGCGGTATCCAAACATCGGCTTCCACTCCGTTTTGGGATGCATGTATGTCACGCTGACCTTACTGACCATCGGCTGGCTAAGAGGGGAAATGAGCGTAGGGTATGAGAAGGAGGGAGCACCAAAGTAAAGTGCTCACCCTGAGCCATTATGATTAACCATCAGCAGTTTTTGTGTAATCATCGGCAATGTGCACACAGCAGAATCCTGTATGGAAAGAGCTGCAGAGAAAAATCAATCACATTATATTACTGTGGACATGCTTTATTGACCTCTGTTGGTGTTCACACATTTCATACTTGATTTGTATCTACTGGCGGGCGTTTAGAACAATGTGGGCAATTTGGGCAATGAGGAAAAACAGGGCAGCATTTTCAAGCCCGAAGCCCATGCTTATGGATTGAGTGCTACTTTACGAAAAAGAGTAACCTATTTAGATGCGCTTCCTGCATACATTTTATGAAATACTCAGAAGCGTTGGATGGAGCTGTGCCCTCATTCAGACCCATCAGAGAATATTTGTAGTTTGGACTGACTTGCAGTATATACATATATGGCTGCATAGGAGCCAGACTCGCAGCACAATGACTGAAATCTCCTGTAGCTCAGGCAGACAACAGTAAATAAGAGCTGGATGTCTCATTATGTGTACACCAAGCCGTGACAGCTGCATTCATCCAAAATGCATTGTATTAAAGGTTAAGAGTAGTTATGAGAAAAGTAATGTATTATTAAAATACCTTGCGGAGTGAAGTACTTTCAGATATATTTTCCTTGGTAATGAAAGCAGGATTCGGTGGAAATATAGTAATTTGGAGGTCCATTTCTTCAAGCCTTTATTCCCCCTCTCCCTCTTCAACGATTTATCTGGGGAGAGTGAAGAGCTCACAGCTAGCGAACAGACAGTAAACATTTTGTTATAGTCAGAACCATCTCTTATTACTGGTTTTTCATTAAAAAAGAAAGCCTTTCGAAGCATTCAAAGCATTTCGGCAGATGAAGATGCTTCACAATTTTCTCCCTCTCACCTTCTTTCTCTCCTCACTATACCTGAATCCTTTCTCTTTTTGATGCTGTTAAGGGAGTAATTGAGTGCAGAAAATGGCTTGGCTTATTTGGACTGAGCCTGATCCAGAAATGATTAAAGCTAAAGGGGTTTGAGGTATTCAAAGAGAGAGAATGACAGAAAGAATATGGTTAATGCTTTTTTCTTTTTCCATTTTGTGAGGAGAGAAGGAGACGGGAGGGGTGGTCAGGCTGAGCAGCCAGACAGGTTGGTGCTCAAGGGGGATTCAGGGGAGAGGGGGAGGGGGGGGCGACAGAATAGCCCCTACTCATACCCCTATTAAAAGCATCAGGATTGTCAGAGTCGGTAAAAAGACAGGAAATCACTGTAAGAAATGAAGCTTCTTTTACCAATTACTGAATACCGAGTGTACACCTTGGAGCTCTTTGTCCTCTGTAGCACCAGTTCCCTGTCTCTTTACGCCTTTCTCTTTCTTTTTTTCTGTCTTCCCGTCTCGCTCTCTCTCTCTCTCTTGCTGGCTTACAGCCTTTGAGTCAGATGCATTAGCACCAAGGCCCGGAGAAAAGGCAGCGTTTTCAAAGCCCAGTTGGACTCACTTCTAGCCTGTCGTTGTGGCTCCTTTTCAGGCTTTTATTCGCAGACAGTAGGGGCAGGTCTGAAAGAGACGCCCTCAACCTCTCCACTCAAACATTTATCTCTCCCTTTTTCCCTTGCTACAGCAGAGATGATTAGCGAAGGGAGCCATTTACTGATCCGCAGCACCTTTCCGTACAGCGTGTTAAAAAATAAAAAGGGAGCACATTCAGCTTGTCTGATTAACATACAACTACACAATTGTGCACATTCAAACACAAACTCTCAAACAAACATGTAGTATACATGGGCTCAGTCTAGCACTCAAATAGACACAAATCTGTATCATTCAAATTGTGTAGCAGCTCTTTCTGTAGTTCTGAGTGACAGCAGTATTTTTTTTTAATAAAATCTCTTATTTTATCAATAATTGATATGAGTGTGAGCCTTTAGTAGAGGATCTGTCAGATCATTGAGTTTGGATAGATGGGCTCTGTCGTGCCCTCTCACCCAAGCCATGACTCTTGGGACTTATAAACACCTCGCAGACTGGCCCTCCATCCCACCTATTGACCAAGTCAGTTAATTACTTCCCAGTTAAAACAATACCAAATAGCTAATGTAGTCAGTAGAAACAATTTAATGCCTGTGGTTATGTGGGTTTGTAGCCTGTTCATGTGTATAACAACACAGCAGCACTCCAATATGAGTCCACGGGAGCCATCTTAATGTGGTTTCACATTATGGGTTTTGTGAGGATTGTTGCTGTGGATGCGGTTATGGTGATAGCCACTGGTAATGGTGTTGTTAAAGAAGATATAGCTGCCAAATTAGAGGTTCACAGAGCATATTTGCTGGGGCAATAGCTGCCTTCAGGATCCATAATGTTGTTAGTGAGTTTTCATAGACCATGCTGACGGATGCTGTCGGCTTGTTCGGGGTTTGCTCTTATCAAGACACATGAGGATATTATTATGTAAGATTACTCATTTTCAAGAGATTTAACTCAGGGTCTGTTTTTTTGCAGCCTCTCCCAACACCCCAACCCCACCCCTGCTCCACACCAATCCCTTTACATCGTCCTCACCTCATCTGTCATCCCCACTAGTAGACAGCAGGGGACACTTTTCAAATCACCCAGTGTTTTGCCCACAAGCGCTGTTGTGATGCTAATAAGATTTTCATTTATTTGGAAATATATTACTTCATTTTAGCTCCCTGCATGAGTACAGGTATTTTTAATGGTTTCAGATTTTTAGCTTGGTGTTAATGTCAACCATCAGGAAGTTGCCAGAGTTGACAGTGAGGGTGTGTGTGTGTGTGTGTGTGGCGTGAGGCATCGCTGCTCTCTGGCAGCCATTTGCAAGGTTAATGTTGTAGAAAACAACATCCATCTCTCCGCTCCCCCCTCTCAAAACAGTTTCATTAGTCCTAGCGCTCTGACCCCTCTTCTTATAGTGTTGTCAAATGTGACATGCATCATATTATCAACGAGTGATGCAATCAATAAAGTTTTTAAGTCCGTGCTGCTACCAAGTTGCCCGTCCTGGTGTTCACAGCGTGCATATTTTAAAACACAGGGTCAAATTGGCATCGTATATGCTGCCTGGCCGTCTCCCATTCATCCCCAGCTGGCTAATAAATAAGACAGGCTGAAGGCACAATAACAGAGTGAGTTTAGTTTGGGACCCTATGATGAATGAAGCCTGCATGCTTTTGCACAGCTTTGTTTGGTGCTGACATATTGCTATTCTGAGCAAGTGAGTCTCAGACAAACACTTTGATTCAGGGGATTACATTAGTTAAACAAATATCCAACTGAATCAAGGCCACGGTGCGCTCTCCCTTAGTCCATCTGTACTGTTCAGTTTTCATATTTAAACCTTGATGAAATTATGTACAGCAACGTATAGTTATCCCACCCATCACCCACCCTTTGTAAAGAAAAAAAAATCTTGCTAACAATGAGGTAATAACGTAATGTAACAACATTTATAGTTGATTTTGTTATAATAAGAAACCTTTCTCATTATATCAAGATGTGGAGGTATGCTGTTATAAAAAATGCTTTTAAATATTTTATAGAATGAGAAAAAGATCCAGTGAAGTATTTAGATAAATGATTAGGTATTATTCCATGCTTTTGATGAGAAAAAGTGAGTGTCTTGCCTTTGATGTGCATACACTAAGAAACATTTTAAAATGTATGGGACTGTGCAGTAAAAGATGTAGTATCATTTGTCAACGATCTCTTGGAGGGACACAAAAGGCTGCAATGATACGTCGTGATGATGATGATGATAAGTCCTAGTCCTGGATAAAAGGACACCATCAATGGGTTTTCTACACTGAGGATTATTAGAATACGGTGATCAGTGATCAGGAAACCCCATGGTTTAACTATAGAAATAATATTGTGTCACAACAAAACATAACATCTTGTACAAATTCAAAGCTAAATTAAGACTCAATCACTGGAAAATGTGGAAAAGTGCAACTGTATATTTTCTTAATTATAATGACAAAACGCTGAATATTCATTATTTGATGCAATGTAATGTGCCCCCCATCACAATTTATTCTCTGATCAGTAAAACCTACTTATAGAAATACAAAAAAAAAAAACATCAATAGAATAGAAATAGAGATTAGAGAACCTCCCAACCACACACAAACAAGCTTTGACTGAATGTTTTCCCGTTACAACACACACGTTCCTTAACTAACAACATACCTTGAAAAATATTCTTGTTAGATAAAACACGCGTCTTGTCTAACAATAAAATATATCATTAAAATATATATAAAATAATATTGCGTTATAAAAAGAAACAGCGTAAATTGTTTGTTAGTAGTTGCAACAACCTGCTGTAAATTATAGTAATTCTTGATTTTTAAAAAAACAATGAGATAATTTTAGAAAATGCAGAAATATGCACAAAGATTGCATAACCCTACTGTAACTAGGGCCTTTATAATAACATCCATCTCTTTAAATATTTAACTGAGCTGACGAGCTTCAGTATTCTGCCAGCTGGTCATTGTTATTTCCAGCATAGATGCTGTCAAAATATTTATGCTGCTGTTTTCTGTGTGTGTGTGTGTGTGTGTGTGTGTGTGTGTGTGTGTGTGTCAAATGCATTTTTAAAATGGACAAAACAATGCAGTGAAGGTCTCACGTTCAAACAAAGTTAGAATGTGACACATTTATAAAATGACCTGTGGGTAATCAGTAAGTAAAATATGCTTAAGCCTGAGCCAACAGAAATGGACAAAAAAGCACTGATAAATTGCTGTGCTCATTGTGAATTCCATACTCAATTGTGGCATTTTCCAGGGTAAATGGAATTGTACATTAAAGTCTGAATATGCCTGAATTGGGGGAGTGATGCATTTTATTTTCCCTCTTTCTCCCACAGATGTGGCCAGTGGAAGCCACAGTATTGCGGTGCTTTCAGGGAAAAGGCCATCTTTAGGACCTCTTGATCAATCTGTGACCTTTAAGTACATAGCCATCTCGTAAATAGGAGGGTGCGCTTACAGAGACTTCAAAAGCAAGGGGACCCGATAATTTCAAAATGGAGCGGTGTGGAGTGGCGCTGGTGGGGAGTCCATAAAAGCCTGCCTTGTTCTCTACACACCTCCTCTTTGCTCCACAACAGCCAGTTAGGGTAATAGCTCAAGGGAGAAAGGGGAAGAGAGGGAGAGAGAGGAGGAGGGAGGGATGGATGGAGGGAGAGAAAAACAGGTAATTACTGGTAATCACTGGTCGAGGAAGAGCTGATGATCACTACAGTATAACAGATTGTACTGTTCCCTGTTGAAACACACTGAGGAGACCGGATGTGGCGCTGTCGGCAGGTAACTACTGGGAAATTAGTCGGTAACCTTAAACCCCCCTCGCAATCATACAGAAACTCTCTCTCTCCTTTTCTCTCTTTCTCTCTCATTGAGAGGAGTTATATAAATCTCAATGTTCCACTCAATAAGTACTGTATAAGTAGGGACTATGGGTCCTTTATTATATTACAATCTTTTTTATTTAGATTGCACATCAAGTAGAGGCAAGTAGCTGTGGTTCAACAAGGAGACAGGGTGATACAAACAGAAATTTTAGAGTGAGAGACAGAAGCACTTGGAGTTGTACCTCAGTCTTGATTTAAATCTGAAATATATTCATGAAATACTTCTGTCTAATACCTGTCAAAAATGTCTGTTTAGTTAAGAAACAAGTCAAATTCAAACTGTGTCCACTAGGCAATAAAAGCCCTGCCGTGAAATGTGAATTTAAAAAAAAAAATTTTTTTATATCCATACGCTGCAATGAGATTCCCCTGTAATTCCACTGCAAATAGCTTCGGTTTTCTGAGTCTGGCTGTCCAGCAACATTATCAATTTTCTGCTAAAACCATGTACGTTAAACACAGGCATACAACATTAATTAAATGAAAGTGCCTCTAACCATTTGGTAGAATGTGCCTCAACCTCTTCCAGAAATGACTGTGCATTGATTGCAACCACTATTACTTTTTTTTTTTACACAAACAGCAAATTTGTCCCTTACGATAATAGATGGGAGAATTGCAATGTAGTGTTGATAAGTCAAGCAGCAGGCCTTTGTTTGGTCAAGTTTCATGCAAAGGAGTGAAAAATCAAGTATATACCCTGATAAGTTCCACTAGGTCAGAATCAAATTATATTTGCGGCAGTTAGGTTTCAAATCTCCTTCCTCAATTAAAATCATCAATGCAGCTGTATTGTGGCACAGAGTATCACTTCTATTTCAATGATTTCTTCCATTGCCTCTCACATTCACAGTGATGAGCTACTAGAAGAATAAACTTTAGCAGAGCCAGTGTCACAGGAAGACTTATTGATTTGAGCAGTGTCTTCTCCTTGGGCTCTGTGTGACTAGACAGTGGCCTCATCACGGTGGGAGTCTTTAGTGGATCAATTGGGAGCACTTGCGCCACTTGTACCTGTTTGTAACTGATAAGACAACACTTCAGAGAACTGATAATGATTAGCTGAGGATAAACACATACTGGGGAGGAGAAAAGGAAGAAAAATATGGAAGAGAATTAGCCTGGAACATTGATTGTCCATTGTGTTTACAACAGACAAAAAAAATTACTATTACTCTGCAGTATAATTTTGTTTTACTCACCAATTCATAATTGTTAATCCAGTTAGACACTGGTATATTTAACTGTAGACAAAGAATCACAATCACCAACAAGAACCTAAATTCTGGAGCTAAAAATTTCATTGCGACATTTTCTTGGAACTGCATGACAAGGTCTACTAAGTAGCCATGTTGTGTCACTTAAGACTCATGAGATCATTGCCGTTTCATCTACATCCCATAATGGTGACACGGTGAGCCCAGATCCTGACATCCTGATCCTTCCCCAGTTGAAAAGGGAGTCATGAGATCATTCAGTGTTGGCCTAGATGCTAAGGAACATACCGGAGATGACCCTGCCAGACACAAAAGCTATATTTAATATAAAGGCACAGAACACAGACGACCTTTTATTGGTTGTAGTAAAAAAATTTGCTTGTGATAGAATGGCCATAAAATATGACTGAAGCCAATGAGGGAGTGACGTTTGAGGGCAGATGCCCTTTGTGTTGACATGTGACAGCGCTAACTGTTGTCATGGGAAGCCTGTCACGTAAAACAGGTCAGATCAAAATGTGCCGCTGGGAGTTGTGCCTTCCGTCAGTGCTGCCAAACAATGCCATACTAATGGAGGTGTAATTCTCACTCAGTTTGTTTTCAAAATTACAGTATCACTAGCACATTACCCACACCCATGTGGTATCCTGTTTTTTTGAAGTCTACCTTAGCCAATGCATAGTTTTTGTCATGGCCATTCAAAAGGAATTACCAATAACACTGCTAATAATAAAAGGCTTGTAATGGATACATAGGGGGTTTGTCATCTCGCTACAGTTTAATCTGGCCTGCAGGTACTCTGGCAGTGGAGGACAGGTAACGTGAGACTCAAAGATTCGTTGCATTAGTTCTGCTTAGCTAACCGTGAATGCTAATTGCAGGAAGAACAAACTGCTACTCTCCCCTCCTTTTCCTCTCTCCTCCCCCTTTGGCTAACAGTAAAGCCCGCTGAGAAGCACAGAGAGTCATACAGCTTTGCTTGGAGCGGGAACAAAGAAGTTTGTTCTGCAAGTGAGATTCAATGTGTAAAGGGAAAACACAGTTGAACATCAACAGCCGTTGATTTCCCCATAGCAATCATGTTCTCTCATTGGCATTATGAATAGTGCGCAGGGTGAGGGTTCACTCACCAGTCTAACTGCACACTAACTTTTACCCAAATCAGTGGAAATCTTCCATTTTTTTAAGCTAAGGCATCAGTTTTAGCTTTACCATTTCAGTTTAAATACTGTATGTTTATTGGTCTCCTTTTAAGTGGCAGCCTTTGAAAGCCATTTTCTCCCAAGGTGCTAGTGGTAGTCCCTCTCAAAGGAACAGAATATCTAAATGTTTAGGATTTCAGGTGTAATTAGACCAAATGTCTGCTAAGCATTTGACATTCAGCAATTATTATTGTGCAGATGAGATTGTCAGGAACACGAACTTAAAAGTTCTGTTAGCTGAAAAGTCAAAACCATTAACCAAGCACTAGTATTGTGTGACCAAACAGCCTCTAATGCAAACATCTCTTTGAAATAATCACAGTATTGCAGTATGACCAAAGAGATCAGAGTGCAAAATTATACCAATAACAAAAGTTCATAGAAGAGGGCTAAAATCTCAATTAAAAGAGTGTGCTCCATTCAGAGGAAACCAACCGTGACATGCCTTTGTGAGAAAACAAGACAATGAAAGAAAGAGGGCTAAGAATGGAAGAGTTAAATCCAGTACTAATACTGATACTGATACTAATCTGTGGGCAAGGTCAAAGACCCGGTTACACACCAGAGGCTATAAAGGCTCAGAGGTGCTGGTCAGTCTGAGCCGCCAAAGCTGTGATCACTCTCTGAGGTTCTGACCTGGGCAAATGAGAGGCCACTACCCTACTGGCAACCACTATCTCCTATCAGTCTTCTATCCAGACATCTATAGGCTACCTGCAGGCCCTCGGGCGAGAGCTATCATATAGCCACTGTACCAAGCACTCCTGTCTTTACCTTGCAGTGGAGATTTATTGTAATTAGAAGATTCCTTTACAAAAGCTTGGGATCAGCGTTTCTTCAAGGATCTCTGTGCAGTCCCATGGGGGACACCCTTTGATCCCGACCTTCGAACCCTAAGGGTTAAGCCTTCCCTTTGCAAATGAGTTTGACATGATGGACCACTTCCTAATTGGCCAATTGCTCAGTGCCATTTCTGGGTCCTGCTGGTTTAACAAGTGTATGTTTTCCTTCCCACTCTCCAATGTCTTACCAGATCAGCACTGATGGCTTTGAAGTGAGTCTTTTTCCCCACAGTATAGATTCATACGCTTTGCTAAAGAAATCTACAGGGTGATCATGCATGGAAAAGGTTAATATAGTAGAGCCCTTACAACAATCTTAGATAAAAACAGAAATAAATTAATTTAAATATGTACAATCTCACCACTCCGTTAAGACTTTAAAATCTGTTGAAATCAGTGTTGTTTGTGTATTCCATTGGGACTTCCACATGTTTTCTCTCTTTTCTCTTTTGGCTCTTTCACTCTACCTCCCACTGTGTGTTAGCCTGATAATGCTGAAGGCTATAGTAGCTCTTAAACCATCAGAGACATTGGAAGAGAGGACGGGCGGTGTCGAGTCCCACCCTGCAGCATGTGGTTTGTAAGTTTCTGCCCCTCCCCACCTCCTCTTTTTCCCAATCAGATTAGTTTGTCTAATAGTGAGAGGAAAGCTTGTTGCCAGTGGGCCCTGCAGGCTTGGAAGAACAGGTGGCCAAGTGCTGAAATGGTTTCTCTGCATTGATCTACAAAAACGATGTGGCGGTCTGCATCTGTGTTATACTCCTAGATCACAACCATCTGAAAGTTAGTGCAAGATCAGAGTATCCACAACTTTAGAGAAAATCTTCTTATAATACTTAAAATTCTGAATCCATCATCACAAATGAATTTCAGTAGTGTCATGTATTTGGTAACCCTAATATTTTGTCCTGTTCCCTTACATCGCGACTACAGTTAGGTTAAACATTTACCTGTACCTGTATTGTGAGAGATCTTTCAAATCTACCTGCAGACTGTTACTCAGATGGATTACCCAGTAACCTTTCCCGATGACCTCTGTAGGGTTTGTTCACCTGCAGGACCATGGGAATCTCCCCTGCCAAAATACCTCCTCCCCAGTACACAGAGAACGTGCCTCACCAGCCGCCTAGCACCAAGACGGATTGTTTAGGGGTACAGAATTAGTCAGGTCAGGGAATCTTTGGCCTCGGGCCTGGCTAATTACTTTCTAATGTGACGACGATTCTTTTGAAGAGCTGTTTTCTCGCTGACCAAATCCCTTTAAAAGCATCTTGGGGGTGTACAGGGGGCCGAGAGGGAGTGCGCTGTGGCAGGCCACACCAGGGCCAGAGGGGGGACTCAGGTTACACTCTGCCTGCCGTGATGCATTGTTGGTGGGACGCCTAGGCTCCAGTGCTCCCCCTCCTCCTCCTCAACCACCACCACCTCCATCCTTTTCCTCTCAGTACTGTCCCTCCAAGAGAGGCTGCCGCAGAGCCTCGCAGAAACTCTGACACCAGTCCAGAGGATGCACTCTGCACATGAAACCTTACACTCAACTAATGGTTACAAATGTGTTTTCAAAGAAATCCCAGGTCTCCCGTATAAACCATAGACTAACACTGCTGCATGGGCATATATGTGTACACACACACACACACACACACACACACACATTGCACACACATGTGGGCACATTGGGACACACAATTGGGGACAATTGGTGCTGCTGAACTGGGAGATATAAAAAGAACTGCAATGTTAGAGATATGAGGGTCTTATTTTAGTTCACTCCTGTGGGAGAGGAGAGAGAAAAACCAAACACTTTATATTTGAACTAATGTCAGGTCATTTGATTTTTACCACCATAATGATAGAACATTAACAGTTTATTACAATGATAACCAAACATATCAGCAAGTTCATTCTTTGCCTTTAGAAATTGCAGGTGGCTTGTGGCTTTGACTGACACATCACACGGATTTCAGCGACCTCTTGCTTTCTTTATCTCATTCCCTCAAAGAGAATGTATTCCCTTCCAGGGGTGTGATCCCTAATTAGCTGTCAGGTGATAGTGTGCTGCTTTCATTGTGCTCCCTGCTGCTGCGCTGCAGGCTATGTGGTCAGCAGTCAGTCTCAGACTGAAGTGACAGATCATCTCTCTATACACCAGACCCCTGCAGCTGAAAGAGACCACTTGGTCCTTACAAAGAGATCCCAACTCTCCATATTAAGAAGAACTCAATATCAAATCTCATAACAAACAGATCACTGACCAAGAAAGATAAGAGGATCACTTGAGAATCTATCTGTGCTCTCACAAATAAAAACAATAGCAAGTGATATGTTTGTCTCCCACCTATAAAAGACTGATGACTAGATTTGGATCTGAATTATTTAGTGGCCCTTTGTGTTTGTCAGTTTGTTCAATGTAGGTGATTTTAATGGAGAAAAGATACTTCTTATATCATGTTCCAACATTCAGTGAAAGTGACAAAAGCTTTTGGAAAAACACAATCACATTTTGCCATATAAGTGCGAAAACTAGCCATTCCTGTATTTCCCAATAAAAGCCATATCTTCTAACTTCACAGGATATGGCAGACAGGTAATTCCTGATATAAAAGATATTATTTCTTCCTGTCTGTCTGTTAGTTTCACTGCAGGTCTCTTCCAGACAGTTCCAGTATCCACCCAGGCAGCAGAGGGACCTTGTTTGAAGGTCATGTCAGCACCGGGGCGTAAACGTTAGACCTTTTTGTGGTCAGGGTAAATGTACAAGGCCGCCCTGCGGGAACACTCCTTCCCTCTCTTTAATCGGCGTATAACAGGCCCTTGTAGAGCCAAACTGTCTGCGACACATCAGCACTTAGAAATAAAAACCCCTCAGCCAACCCTGCGACGGCTGCGGTTGGAGTACGGCAGCTGGATCATTTCAGAGGGACAACACAGACAGTTCTGCTGGCAGAAGGGAAACAGGAAGGGGAAAATCCATTCTAAGATTGAGTACATACACCTTATTTCTGTATTTTAAAATCTTCCAATTCAAACTTTTAAATATAAGATATTTATTTATTAATTATTCCTAAGAATAAAAAAATCTCCCTTGATGATATTATCAATATGAAAAATATGGAACTGTACCACTGACAGGTGTATTTTATGGCACTAATATTAGCGCTACAATAAATCAACCTAATTTGTATGTAAGATTCCAGTGTTCAGTTCTTTGTAAATTCATTTTGAGTTTTGTCCCTAAATGACACAGTTTAGCTCTCTGGTTTCAAGCTTTTGTCTTTAAAATGAACCATGTAAGATCACAATTCATATAAGATGAATTAGTATAAGTCTGTATATGTTTCTGTTGCTCTGTGATCTGGAATACACGTCCCAACAAATGTTCCAATAACACATTTTTCTTAATGCTCCTATATTCAGCTCCCCTAACATTCACTGTATACTCTGTAAATAAACAGTCTACAAAGTTAATAAGACAAAACACAGAATATACAGCCATCTCTCTGTCAGTGAAGCCAATAATTTGAAAGAGCCGAGAAAGCAAACTTAACAGTTCTAATGTTCCAGCCGAGAAACTTAATTTACCAATTTGCAGGAAGACAAGATGGCAGGAAACAAGCCAATTTGCCACGTGTGCAGCACACAACAAACCACAGCCTTGCTCCCCGGCCTCATGAGAGGTAATTATCCCTAAAAAAGAATGCCATGCTGTATTAAGATGTAGCCGCATCAAAACGAGGGAGACAGCCTCATTACAAGTAATTATGAGGGAATTAGAAACATCATTTAACTAAACGAGCAAATAATGTCCAGGATATTGAAGAAGCTGCCTGCACTTCTGCCGACCGCTGCAAGTCCCATTACAAAAATTGTAGGTCTTTAATAGAATAATGACATGCTTTATCTTCCCTGCCTCTCTCTGAGAGGGTCTTGGAGCAGAGGGAAGGGCTGTGGGAGAGAGGGGAGGATGTGAAAACAACTGTTGCAGAGCTCTCTGTCCTCAGTGTGGTCTCACTCTTGAGCGTGTAGCATAAGGCCTTCAAGATAATCCCCCTATTATCCTTACAAATACAAAATGGAGAGCAGAGAATTGTATCTCACATCCATTATTGTGTCAAAGGTAATGCTAATGGACTTATCTCTAGAGTAGCCGAGTTCTCTACACGTACTGTCTATAATAGTTTGCTGCATATTGGACAGTGAATGGCACTTCAAAACAGGCAGTTCAAGAAATGGTTGGTAATTTAACAATGAAGCATAATGCATTTTGTCATTAAAGCCCTAATGCAGATTTTTGGTTAAATATTGTTCATGGGGAGTTTAACTTGGAGATGGAAAGCCTTTCATTGTGGTTCAAATAACAGAGCAGCTTGTATTTGACCTTGAGTTATCAACATCTCAAAATATGTCATGTTGATATGGTCAGTCACAGTATCATGAGTTTAAGCAAATTGATTTTAAGAATGAAACCCATTCTTTGGTTTAACTAAATGACAAACTTTAAACCTATTTTATTCAAAGCTTGGTATATCCTCGTGCCTGATTCAGTAACCATTTCCATCTTTAAAGTACCCCAAATAATTTCCAAATCTATCACTTTACCATATTTTACTTATGCTTCCATATGTTGCATTGCCCATTTCCCGTTGCCTGGTACAGTAGCATATTCCTCTCCTGTTAAGGAGATGGGGTGGGGGCTGGGGAGGGGGGACAAACACAATTTCCCTTCAGCTCCTTCAGTTCCAGTTGATATAAAACAGAATCATGAAAAATCACTTCTGGTCCAAGCTCTCCTTTTTAACCATTAACCCATAAATACAGAAGCTGGTTAAAGCCAGCGGATGACAGGGCCTGCCTCAAAAACCTTGTTACGCTCCCCTCAAATTCATTTAGGGAGCAAACAGGTCTTGAGAGTTGTCTGGCTTAATGCATTGCGATCGCTTTTAAAACTCTTGTCTTGAGGCAGACCCGAGGCGCTGCATCTGCTCGTGGTGTTATACTTCATAAGCTTCCACTCTAATATGAAGCCAAACATACCCTCTTTAAATCAAATGGCTGTAAATATGTTGGGAGGTAGTTGAAAAGCCCTCATCCAAATAAATGATGAAGGGATGAAATATGTAAAAAAAAAGAATAAAAAAAGAGAGATCTTCAAATATTAGAAGGGAACATTATAAATAAAAAACTAAAGTAATGTTGTTTCAGCCTGTTTAAATTTAATGGGGTCTCTATTAAGTTAGTTTTGATCTACATCATTTTATCTCAAGACGTAAAATAGGTGATATCCGGAGGTTTTAGTATAATTCATTATGATCCTGTAAATATGCTCTAAAAACTATCCTGAGAGTCAATTTGCCCAGTGTTCTTCTTTGCCTCTCCCTCTCCACACTGTGTAGCCCACAGTTTCCATTACTCCCATCATAAATTATACCACAGAGTGAATTACACTTGCTTTTCACCTTACCAGGCAGGTTTGATGAATCCTAAGGCACAACACATCATCTCAACAAATCTTCATCACTATGCCAGTCGCTGTCTCTTTGCAGTTTAAACCACTTCAAATCATTTTCATTGCCCTGCTATTAAAATTTGTAATTCACACCTGCCATTGCAGTGATACATAGTTACATCGAACCCCCTCCTCTACCCCCACCTATTCTTCTCCTTCACTTTCTCTCTCTGGTTCTTATTCTCTGCTTTGCTCGTCGCTGCATCTCCACACATCTCTCTCTCTCCCTGTCTTGTAAATCAAACAACCTCAGGTGACAGGTCATGCAGATTTCCCACAAGTCAGTGGGGTGAAAACATCCATCCGACAGAGCGGCGCATTGCCCTTACACCTGATGACATAATGACCACTTGGAAACTAATAAACAGCTTCATTCAACCAAAGCTATTGCTCCTTTTCATAAGCGTTACGGTCCCCCATCCCTCTCTCTATCTCTCTTTTCTCTCCCTCTCCTATCTGTCACAAATTCATCCTCCTGCACCTCACCTCTTCGCTGGTGCTGGAGTTACCCATAAATCACTGCTGTTGTCTAACGCTATCCATTTTCCCAGAAACACAGGGCGGCTGTTGCAGAAATTGGGTCAGGCATAATCTGCAGGGCAGCAGAGCCTGGCTAGTCATGATTCTGCTAGGTAATGTAGCCATTAGCACACAGGGAGAGATTGGTGGGATGGGTAGAAGGGTTGGGTGGGTTGTGGTGGGTGGTGGGTCCCTTGTACATGATGCGACACCCAAGAAAAGCTGGCAAATGACACGGTTTTATCTCTCCCCATCGACCACGGGACATTTGTGTGTGTGTTTGTGTGTGCGCTTGGGAGGGAGTAAGTGTGTGTGATTCTGTTCAGGCTTGTGTTTGGTATTTGCATGACACTGAATTGTTATGAAATAGTACATTTAATTTTGACAATGTGAGCTGACTTGGACCTCCAGAAAATAGCTTATAAATAAAGACATACTGTATATGGTGTCCAGAATTCAAAGTGTAACTGATAGTGATTCATTACGCAGATGGAGAAAAGAGAACAGCTTCGATTAATGAGAGTCTTGAACTTTGACAATATGCCTCTTTATTATGTTTCCCCTTACAAGGCCTGATGCTAGGAGGCAGATTTAACATGAGAGAAGACCTGGCCCAGAGGCATGATTAGCTTGTGATAGTGTGCATCTCTTTTCCACCCTGCAATGTGCTTTATCTACTTCTTAGTTTCTTCTGTATGTATAACCTTTATAAGGCGGCTTGCTCAGTGCTCAGGTCATCCACCTCTTGATTTACAGCAGAGTGCTGTGGTTACTAGCAGTGTTTATAAATTTGAAATGAATCTGAAAGTATGACTTTAAACTCTTTGCATAATGAACACATGTGCAGTTCTGCTTGTAGGCTAATGTGCTTAGCAATCAAACAAATATGGAAGCTACATGAGCCTTGCAGAAGGATAAATGCATGAGATTTCACACTGCACCCCTACAAATGCTTTGTCCCTCCACAGATACAAGCTGCAATTAAAATGCACCTGTCAAGAAGCTCACAACAGCAACGGTATGAACAGTAATGTTAAATATGTTAATTAACGCCAGTGTCTTCCAGGTTTTTTCCTCGCTTAAGTCATGGTTAAAGCACAGGTGTTCTCACTTTAAAGCACCTCTAATAAAACCCATCCAGGTGAGAATTACTGCAGCTCTACAACCAATTTTCACGATTCATTTCTGACTATACGAGGAGCCTATACATATATAGAAATTATCACACCGGATTATTACAATAGAATGCCTTGTAATAAAATGAGTTTGTGTACTGTCTGTTCAGGTGACAAGAAGTGCCAACACAACTAAGTAAAACTGAACATTAGCCTTGTTTACATTGGCTTTAAGTGTTTGCCTTCTGAAAATTAAACTGTCAATAGTTAAGTTTACAAATGTAGGGACACAAAAACAGTGCATAAAATAAATCCAAGCAAGCCTGATTTTCGCTGAAATAGAAAATTTATTGAATGAGGTTATTATTGAAGGTCTAAATTACAATAGAAACAATGATATTTTTCCTTAAATGGAATAATTATGTTTTTCCTGTCAGGTGAAATAAAATGACTGACGCTTCTCAGTATATTTGACAAACTAATTATGAATAAAAACAGTTTAAAAGCATTTCTCGTGGAATTCATTTTTCTTGAATGTGATATGACTGCTAAACTCCATTATTGTCATCAGTTAAGGGAGGAGAAGGAAAATAAAATAAAAGTACAAAAATTATTATAATTAGTTATACACATGGTGTATTTTATACACGTAGGGAAGCTTGGTTGCTTTCTTGTGAGACGTACAGTTGCTGCATAATCAGAATTTCCTCAACAAATAAAGTGATACAATTAATATACAGCGGTTACGTGGAGACACTTATGAGAATGTTTTGTAATGCGGTTTTTTTACGTGGACTGCATGGTGAACACACAGTAGAGTCAATCAGTACTCAATCTTGTTATACAGGTTGTATAAAGGTAACGCTGGCAGGTTGCTCCCCGGGTAATACAGGGGCGTCGGAAAGGCGATAGACCGGGGAACTGGAACACGCAGTAAGGAGTTATCTCTGAAAACCAGCGGCATCCCCACTAGTGTCTGTGCGGAGGCGTGGGCCATGTTGGCCGCCTCCAGTTCAGCTGATAGCTGCCGTTTCCATTTGTTCCTCCTGTTCTGAAACCACGTCTTGACCTGAGTCTCCGTGAGCTGCAGGCTGGAGGCTAAGCAGGCCCGCTCCGAGCTGCTCAGGTAGCGCTTCATGTCGAAGGTGGACTCCAGCTGGTACACCTGACTCCGGGAGAAAACCGTGCGCGTCTTCTTCTTGGCTGAGTTGCCCTGCTTGTCCGCACCGTCTGTCTGTCTCTCCTCCGACAGAGGTGACATTTGATGGCACGGTCTCTCCCGCTCCTCCTTATAATCCTGCAGCAGAGGCTGTGGCAGGTGCGGCCGCCGTGCGAGCCCGTCATTTCCAGACAGAAGTCCTTTAGCTGGACCTGAACGCGAGCAGGAAGAGAAGGAGGTGATGAACATCATAACCGACAAACACATCTGTGTGTTTTAAACAGGCGACTGAGAAAAATCATTTCACATTTTTTCGACATAGCCTACTCAGTTTGAGAGTGTGAACTCTGACTTACTAAATCGACAGCTGAAAGCCGGTGACTTTTTAAATAAACAATTCAGCATTAAGCGATTAATTAAATCCGGCTCTATTTAACGCTCAATTGACGACGTGTAGTGCAGCCATTTTAGAAACATGTTTCATCAATTAGCAGGCTCAATTAAATTTGAAATGAGAGGAAAGACAGAGGGCTAATTATTCGACCTTCCACTCTTCCGCTGCGATGATAGTGTGCACATAACAAACAAGTGGAAATGGATGAGCTACATGTGAGTGTTACAGTCACAAACACCCACCAGCTAATGAAATGTCAGCTGAAGTGCAAACAAAACCATAAAACATGAGGCCTGGTTATTTTTCTTTTTTTTTAAAAGAACACATTAGGCCTACTTTCATGCCATTTAGTAAATAAAAAATAGGCTATAAAACGAGTACATGTAATGTAATGTAAACATTTGAATTCTTTTGTACCACTTCAACAATTGGTTTCGTTACTTTTCTGTAATAATAATAATAATAATAATAAATATTCCTCACCTAAACAGAAGTTATGCGCTTGGTGCTGGGTGCATGGCTCGTTGTGACCCGTGTCGGAGCAGAAGCAGTCTGCTGAGTCCTCCCCGCCGCTGCACTCCTCCTCGGAGGACACAGACAGTGAGCGCCTCCGCGGCAGAGGCGGCGGCCCCTTGGAGAGCTCTTTGGTCCCGGAGCGCGGCGCATCTGACGGCGTCCCTAAAATAGACTGGATGGTAAAGCTGGAAATCGGGCCCGACGAGCACTTGCTCCCGCTGTCTTCTGCGCTACTCATTCTCGCTTCATAACAGTATTGAAGTATTGGCTGAATCTTTCTGTCCCCTTGTATTCCGTTATTGGACTCTACACGATTGGTGCGTAAAAATTACGAAAGCGGCTTTTGTCTTCTTTTTTTCCCTAGCCTGTTTAATTGTGGAGTTTTAACATTGAAGGAGTTGAAGGTGTTTTTTCTAGAGCTCGGGGAACATGAGTGTATTCCTGGTCCTCCTCCTCACGCTCTGGATCGGAGGCAGCAAAGTTGCGTTGCTTCATTTGCATGTAGGTAAGCTCCTCCTGGACCAATCGCAGCCTCCAACATAAGCCCGGAAATTTCAAACTCCTGTCAAGGTTTTGAGATGGGATGAGGAGAGCGAGAGAGTCGGAGAAGACCAACAGTGCTCATTTCTGCATTCAGCTGCACTTAGAACACTTACAGAAGACTAATGTTTAGGCTCTATAACTCGGAAAACGGTCAGCTGCAACCTTTACTTTTGTATGTTATGAAAACAAATGCAATATAAGTTGTCACGAGCTAATATGGTTTTGGGTAAATTAAAACTTGGTTATTAATTTTAAAATGGCTAAATGTTTGCACTAAATTGCCATACGCCATAGCTATCTTGAGAAAATATGTTGAGATTTATAAAAAATAAAATTTTAAAAATCAACGGGGTTTTTTTGCAATATCTTTTCTTTAGAGTGTGTTATGTGGCTTAAATATGCCATTTATAAACCCAGATTGATATCTTGTGTGATTCATGTAAAATGTCTATAATCCTACATGCAACCTGCACAACCAGGAAAAGGCTCCGTCAACTGAGGATGACCTCATGCAAGAACTGTCACGTTGGCTTTTTTCTATTATCCCATGCATGCTAAATTGGCCAGGGTGACGGCAACACACATGCAGCCTTGGAACGAACACAGAGGCCTAACTCATTTTTCCTGAAAATAATAAACTCATTCCGCGTCCATTATCTGCGATTAAGAATTAATTTGATCATTACTGGGCTAATCTGCCTCGTGATGACCGCGCGTGGAGTGGAGGCCGGCTAATTGATTGACTAATTGATTGGAGGCTGTGGGGGCTGAGTGAGCGCACGCGTGTGTGTGTGCGCGGTGTGAGAGGAGGGGGGTGCGCTTCCCACCACCGCCCTCCTCCCACCTCCACCACCCATGCTCTATCTCTCTCTGTGTGTGTGTGTGTGTGTGTGTTGTGTGTGTGTGTGTGTGTGTGTGTGTGTGTGTGTGTGTGTGTGTGTGTGTGTGTGTGTGTGTGTGTGTGGGACAGCTGCGGGGCTTGAGCTGGCGGTTCGGGCACATTATCCCTCTTTTACTGCTTTGTAAGGGAGGCCCAGACACATTACAAATGGTCAGCTTGAATCATCTTCCCGGTAGCCACACAACCGGCATTCGGTGTTAAGACAGGCTGGTAAAGGTGAGAAGACGGTGCCTGTGGACGCTGATGATGTTGCTGACGATGATGACGATGCTGACAGCAGCTTCTGTCGTCGTCTCCGTCGTCATCATCATCATAGCAGCCAGACAGAAGCATCTGGATCCACGCGTAAATATCGTCAACTGGCAGCGGGGCCGGCAGCTGCTTAACGATCTTAACAAAACGCTTACGCAGGGGAGGCTTTACTGAAGGGGGGCAAATATATGAGGGCAGTCAGGGCGGATGCTGGATTTATGGTGGTTACACATAAGGCGTGAAATCTGAAATGACAGTTAAATGGGTTTATTTTATATGCCGCTCTTTTCAAACAAAGACCTTTGTCAGTGTAGCCGTCTTCATCACTTTCAGACGACTTTTGCAAAGTGAGATTAGTTCATCATATAGTGGACATAACAGCTGCTATTGTGCAGCAGAGACTGAGTTACAAGCGCTGTTTTTATGTCAGAGTTGGCGTTTATAGGCCAGCAGTGTAGTTTTCTCTATTAGTATGGAAATGTTCATCCCATACCCATGTTTTTGCGTTTCTGGCGAGGCCCAAACAGCGAGGAGCGGGCCTAAATTCGTCCTCTATCACAAGGATAGGTGGTGGTATGGCCGCCCTACCACAATAACAGAACAAGATCTTTAGCAGGAGAGAAAGGTCTGAGAAAGACAGATGAAGTTATGAGGCGCTTTGATCTGGGAATCAAGCTTCGATAAATATTAAACAAAGACCCTTTACACGTGTGTATTATGATATATGGCGTGTCCAACTCTAGAATAAGGAAATTACCAGAGAAAATGATATCAATAAATTTTCTAAGTATAAACGTTGATTATGTTTCGATTTTCATTCAAGAAAGCGGGACCTGCTCTTTTTTCAGGAGGCGTGTGTGTGTATGTGTGTGTGTGTAAGAGAGAGAGAGCGAGAGAGAGAGAGAGTTGTAAACGCAAGCAGAGCGCCCGAGCCCTGGAGGTGTACAATTTATGTAATCTGAGTGTGGAAATGAACTGGGTAATTTATTGGAAAACACAAAGTCAGGAAGATTGGATCAGTACAGCCTATCCACAGGCTCCTATCCATCAAGTTCCAATTAACAACCTAACCATTGAGTTTTAATGGCTTTCCAATCTACTGCCCTGATAGACTCATCAATTCCTCGGGGAGAAATTAAGAAAATCGACCGCCCCTCGGCGTTTCAGTGTCATTCTTCACAGCAACTATATGTCAAATTAAAAACACAATTAAAATTTAAACTGTTCCAATCAGACGGTGCCCCGCAACCTATGTTTCACTTAATAGAACTTTGATGAAAATCTGATGCTCGCATTCAATCAGCAAAGCAAATGGGATGGGTTTAAAACAAGATTTCCTCTTCAAGAAGTGTCAAAAGAGTTGTTCAAACACAAGAGCTTTGACGCGTCACACCAGGGACTGTTTGGCCCCTGAATATGGAAATTCACCAGTAGGTTGTATCTATGACAGGCTGCGTTTGTTGACGCACAGGACGGGACCAAGTTGAAAGGTGCCTTTGAGTTGATTTGCTTGAACTTTTCCATACACGCATTCACTTTTGGCCCATTTTGCCCGAGGGAGCCATCAAGGAGGATGTTTGTTGTTTGATACGATTTGTTGAATAAATGTAAAACTTTATAGATGCATGATTAAGCTTCTAGGTTCTCTTACAGTTTCAATTGAAATATCACTGATTCCCATGCTCTCCTCTGCCAAACCCTTTAGGACCTCAGAGAACCTCATTTCACGAACCACTGCCAGAAATGATTCTTGAGCTTCTGCCATGACAGAACCTATTTTGGTTCTCTAAATGAATGCTTAAATATCTGTTTGTTTTTAGCAAGCCCCGCCATAACAAACTTTAATAGTACACCACACATATGAGCAGGTGCCAGTGGCTACAGAGAAGAGGCTAGTGTTAGGCAAGGTGGTCGGGGCCACTTGTGTGTTTCCAAACTGCCACTAAAACCTAGGGCTTAAAATTAGCCATTCAGCTCTCCATTTTAATGTAGTACACTGAGCGCAGTTCCCGGTCACGTCCGTTTGCCCCAGTTCCTGCAAATGTACTTTATCTGATTTTGGCCCCGCTCCCTTTTCTCCTTTACATAAAGATGTCGCACAAATGGAAATTATCGAGTGGTAATTTTTTCAATTTATGCGCGCAAATCAAGGTCATACACGTTGAGCCGAATCGGCACGTGAACGTTGCTCTTACTTGACGCAATATGATGCAGACGTTTACAGATCGATATGTGCCAGAGGAATAATGCCATACTAATCTATTAATTTGCAGTAATGGGGCCGTGTTGAGTGTGCATGGTAGGTACGCGTCAATACTTGGGTGATCTGACGATATTTGAATGAACCCTTTGTCTCTTGATGAGGTCATCCTATAGAGTTTATTTCTGACTGATTCATTTCCAATAACTGCATTAGCCTACAGATGAAAAGAGAAAATGACCTTTGAGGCAAAAGCTGAAAACAATTTTCCTTATGGAAATATTTCTCATGTTTGGGCTATCCAATTGCAATATTGTGTAGTCTGTTATTAGATGTATTTATGCAGTGTACTGCAGACAGATTAAACCTTCAGATACTCCTAAAACTGTCCTAAAACTGTGAAGCTATCAAAAGTCTGTCTGCCTGCGAGTCTAACACAAGCAGGTTGTAGTTTCTCTGCAGATAGAAGTGTCCACCTGGACTCTGTCACCTGATTACAGTGTGGAGGTGGATTCTACTCAGATTCGTAAAAACATGTTAAAAGCGTTGTTTAAATAAAACATTCCACCCTGGTGATTATGTATTTCTAGTATTTATTACGGATTACTGTTCATTGCTATTTATTGTGCTTGTGTACAACTCAACAGAGGCTGAGAGGAGTGTTCACTCCCTCCCCTTATAGCCTCCTCCCCTCGGATCTGCATTGCTCTGTTGTAACTTTAGAATAGGCTAAAATAAAATTAAAAAATGCTATTTGCAGTAACAGTAGCCTATATGTAGTACATTTCAGGCTCAGGTTCAGTCTCGGCATGATGTCTAACCTGGATCCTGTTAAAAATAGCCTACCTATATCGAAACATTTTTTTTCTCAAGATTAAAAATCAGCCTGTTTTTTTATTAAGCCTACACTTTTATTCATTTCCACTGATTTGATCAAATCACTGAATATCTTGAATCAAGTTGGAATTCAAATCTCTCCACATTCGCTCAGAAGGTGTGCTTCCTTATTCAAGAAAAATGTTAAAGCAGGTTAATTTACATGAAAACAAGCAGGATTATGTCATCGTATTTTCATTTCTTCTTCTTCCTAACTTAGCATAGCCCACAAACGTATGCATGTCTTCGTTGAGATAGTCGCATTAAGTGTCCAGTGACACCTGTAGAGTCGTATGTGTTACAAAGTACCAGTTAAATAATTTATCTCTAAATTGAAATTTTACACCTTTTTTCAAACTTTTTTTTAAGATGAGCCATTCATTTAGTCTACTATGTGCAATAGTGGCTTTAACTGTGGAGACATGGTGAACTGTTGTTGTACAGATTTTAAAAAATCAAAAAAAACAACATAAGAGTAAAGATAGGCCTATTATTTTTATATTAAACGTTTTTTATATCGTGAAACAAGTGTCCTATCTCACCACTTAAATATAAGTGGCATCACAAGTGATCCTTGTAAAGAGACGTTTCCTCGTAAAGTAGTCAAAACATAAAATTACTTTCAGGAAAAAAAGTGCTTAAAACAGAATACAAAAATAAGAGAATAATAAAATAAGAATGACTTAACAGTAAATTTGACGGCTTGCTGCAACACCAAAATAGGGAGGTGGAGATACTTGCAATACATCCTGACATCCTTCCACCTCACACTGAACATACAATACACACACACACACACTCACTCACTCACACACAGGCCATGAGAGAGAGAGAGAGAGAGAGAGAGAGAGAAAAAATGTTAAAAGACAGCAGCTCATACTCAGGGAGTAATGTCCTCTTCTGAATACATTACCCATAATTTTGGCAAGATGGTGGCAATTACGCATGTAATTGACCGAGCCACTTTTTATGTAAAATAACGTTTTTAAAGTGCATAACACTAAGATGATTACAGAAACCCACCTGCCCATGTGTGTATGCGTGTGTGTTGATGGAGGGTCTATTATCAAAAGATTAATTTGGCTCATCAGCTACTTTTAATATTTTTTTTCTTTTGGTGTCTCTTGGTACACAACATTTTTGTGAAAAATATTTTATACTGTAGCGATAAAATTTTTTTAAATATATGTTAATTATAATTATACATCCATTTAACCTCCTCTGCATGGTCATTACTGGGATTTTCTGATCTATCACTGGAAACAGAAGTCATACAAAAATATCCTAAAATGTAAGGAATATTCTCCATTTATTTCACAACATGGTTCAGCAATACAATATCAAAACGTTGTTTTTACTGTACAAAGGAGAAACTGCAAGTTGCAGCCCCTCTCCCCAGGCCTCATTAAATATATACATTTACATATTTTTTACACCAGTGTAGTCGATATTTTTGTTCAAAACACAAAGTAGATTAAGAGACATTGGAGCTCACACTTGTGCTTGAAGGACGTGTCCATGTGGAGGGACCAAGGGTGGGAATCACTAAAACTAAACATAAAGCTACATGGGTATTTTACAGTTGAGAGTGTCTTGATTGTCCCCCGTCAAGCGCTTTAAAAAGCAAAAAAGGGAAATTACAACAAAAGCCTCATCAATATTCCACCGTGAATAGATGAGAAAACATGTATGTTTCGCGTTTAGTGGATTCATTCATTCACAGCACACCGTCAGTGTATTGCACATCATCGTGTAATCAGTTCTGGAAATGTAAATAAAATCAAATAATAATTATGTTAAATGATAAGCCGGCCTGCGCCTTTAGGCCGCCAATTTTTGTAAACAAGTTCAGGTTTTTTTTTGTACATCACACAGAGTTGGCTTGCCCAGCAACAGTCATGGTGTAAAAACTAGTGGAAAAATAAAAGACACTCATCAGGCATAAGCAGGTGGACTCCTGAGGTGATAATTACATATAGGATAATATTAATAATCTAAAACATGGGATTTGAAAAATAATAGCCTAATAAAAAACATGGGATTTGAATTGTCGGATCACGTGTAAACGGCACCCTTATGGAAAATGACACAAGCTATTTGCCAAAGCAGGTCCATGTAGGCCTGACAGTGTGTCTCTTTTATTTCTTTTTTTTTTATTTTGTTTGTTTCTTCATTCAGTCAGTTGTACAAAAATATTAAGTCTTTTTTTTACGTTTCGGATGAGTTGATTTTGAAAATAGACACCAACTTGTGCCGCAAGACTCAGCTCTTTTCAAACCGGTCTGAGCAGCGGCACGGATGTGACGATGGGATGGGAGTAGTAGACGCCCGGGTGCGGGAAGGTGAGCAGCGGCTGGCTCGCGGGCACGTTGGCAGCAGCGCTTCCGCTCTCCGAGGCCGAGTTCTCGTGGTAGAGGATGGGCACCCGGACTATCCTCTGCGCCGCGGCGTGGCTTAGGTTGGCGGCCTCCAGCTCCGCGGCCAGCTGCCTTTTCCACTTGTTCCTCCTGTTCTGGAACCAGATCTTCACCTGAGTCTCCGTCAGGTGGAGGGACGCGGCCAGGCCAGCCCGCTCCGAGCTGCTCAGGTAGCGCTTCATGTCGAAGGTGGACTCCAGCTGGAACACCTGGCTCCGGGAAAAAACCGTACGTGTCTTCTTCTTGCGGCACGGCTTCTTGTCGTCGTCCCTCTTCTTCCACTCCTCCAGCTCGTCTTTTTTGGCTTCTTCCGTGTCGCTCTCCTCCAGGATGATCTCGTCGCCGCTTTTGTTGTTGTGCTCATCGTCCTCATCGTCATCTTTGACGTCTGGCTCGGATTTGATGACCAGGTCCGGCGAGTCTCTATCTGTGCCCGAGGTTGGAGAGGAGTCCCTGGCTCTTGGTTTCTCGGTGACTGAAACACAGGGAGATGTGGTCATAAACACTGGGGCCTGACGCTAGCCTGTGTGTTTGGGATTTTATTACAGCCTGTTAATAGGCTGCTGGACAGCCTGTGGACTTTGGGAAAACTAAAACTGTTATAAATAGTGCCAGAAAAATATGGCCTGAACAGAAACAACTTTAGAGCTAGACATGACTGACAACACCGTGGGTCAAATATATTCAAATTATTCTTTTTACCCTATTATAATAAATAACTTTTTAACAGACTAAAGAAGTAAAATATAAAAAATATGTAGGCCTGCTTTGGGCTATTTGTTAGTTTTATTAGAACAAACCGGGTTATATTCACTCTTCTGAATTGCAAGCTTTCAAAAATCCCATTTTTTTCTTTGCATGAACGCATGATAGTGCCATTCATATCAGCTTGTTTTAAATCCTACGTGAATAAATCACCGAAACAAGCAGGTAAAAACGCTGTCAGTGACCGAGCCTCTGGGGTAAGATGTTCATAGTGAGTGCCAATAGACAAATCAAAAGCACGCTGCGCATCGTCACCCTCATCCGATGATTTGATGATGTCTACTTCATTTTATGCTCAGTGTGTCACTTTATTGATCTATTATCCCGCATCGTGGCATAACAAAATAGGCCTTCATAGAGGACAAATCACTATGTGTGGTAAAGACAAGGCATGTAATATTATTTTCTGTCACCAAAACGTACAAAATCCACATAAACGAGCAAATGTCTGAGGAGGAAGTGTAATGACTGCTATTATGTGATACAAAACGCACAGGCACATGGTCCTGAAAAAGTTTTCCCTCTCTATTTTAATGATCAAGAGGAAAAACTCCAACATCAAAATAGAATTCTAAGGCTATAAGTGTGACGATTGCGTGCTCATACGTGATACTCTGTCTGCGCCCATAATAATAAATATTGTTGTTTTCTCTCTGTCAGTCTTACCTTCGGTTCGGTGTAGGTGGGCAGATGAGCTGAGGGCGTAGGGGTACCACCACGCCGAGGTGCGCTCCAAGTAGTGAGCCGGTAGACTGAACCTCTGCGCGGGCAGGTCAAAGCGTGGAAAGTTGAAGTCCCCGACCTGGGAAAGGGAAAATCCCCCCTCCAAGGCCGCCTTGGCGGCAGACAGCATGGGCTTGGGTTTGGACGGTTTGCTATCACAGTTCAGCAGGTTCTTAATGAAGAAAGGAGAGTCCTTGGCCGAAGCGCACGTCTCTTGCGTTGTCTCTGGCATCGCTGTGGCTGTGGTCTGAACGCAGAGGACCACGGAAGCAGGAATTAAAAGAGAAAAAAAGCTAGGCTGACTTACAGACTGTCAATATCCTGGCTGCGAGGAGTCCCTGTTTTAATCGATTTCACACCCGGAGAGCGCGTCAAAACACACGTCCTTCTAGGCTAGAAAAATAATAGCCTAAAATAAAATGTTTGAGAGGTACAAGAAAAACACGTATATACATGGAGATGTCTCATTCCGGGCTCTTTCGCCAAAACGCAAACTGTGTCCACCGTGTCAGTCAGTCTGGCGCCTGATGCTAATGATGAAATAAAAATGTCATCCAAGTTAAATGCGGAAAGTATAGGCGATTGGGCATGTACAATGGCAAATGGGATTAAGGGAGAGACGGTGAGGAGAGAGAGAGAGAGAGAGAGAGAGAGAGAGAGAGACCATCCTCCCCTCTCTGCGCTCTGGCTGCAGGCTGTGTGTGCTCGCCTGTTATTGGTCTCATATAGTCCAATTAGGCAGCAAATGAACACAGGACTGTTAGCGCCAAAAAGGAAGGTTTGGGATAAGCGCCACATCACACAACTAAAATTACAGACTGCACGAGGTTACTCATAATCCAGTGTTGTTTTATATTTAGTGAAACATTTCTGAAGCACTTTACTCAGGCTGCACGTGTCCGGTTGATTTTCTTTTTAATTCGGCTATTTATGAATAGATTTTAGGAGATGTTAGACTATATTTAACTTTTAAAATCATCGCCAAAAGCTATGTATTCTAAATAAATTAAAAAAAATTTAAAAAGCCTCTAGGCCTATACTTAAAGCTTGCATTGATTATCCACGGCCTAAACGTGGTGCTTTTATATAGTGTGTCCGTTCAAACAGATTACATTGAATAAAAAGCAAATTATCTAAAAACAACGTCCTGCGTGTTTGTGAGATGAACAANAAAAGCTATGTATTCTAAATAAATTTTAAAAAAATTAAAAAGCCTCTAGGCCTATACTTAAAGCTTGCATTGATTATCCACGGCCTAAACGTGGTGCTTTTATATAGTGTGTCCGTTCAAACAGATTACATTGAATAAAAAGCAAATTATCTAAAAACAACGTCCTGCGTGTTTGTGAGATGAACAAGCCTGCCTAACAGCTATCCAACAGCACATAATACTAGTACCATGCAAACTCATACAATAACAGTACCAAGTGAAATTGTGCAAGTCTCGGAATCATGTGCTAATTTTTTATCTTTAGAAAAACGCCTCCTTTCTTGTGCAGAATCGTTAACATTTTCATCCTAACATGACAAAACAAAATTAAATATAACTAAGAGTGCATGTATGTATTTTATGCCAGCACTCTAAATCGTCACAGAGTCCCCAAATTATTATTTCTCAGACACAATATGAGAAAGGCCTGAGATCATGCTGCAGCTACTCAACGTGTCACCAAAGGGCGATTAGATTCATATTTCTAATTCATTGATTTTCAGCGAGGGCCACTTCCACAATGTCTGCGGGTCGCACAGTCATTTATTCCTCCCTAATCGATTTGGTTAATTCATCCCTCAGATTGCACTCTTTGTAAATGTGCTATGTATATTCACTCATTGATATTAATTGACTTGTTAAAAAGCAGTCCATTGGTTGGAAGCTGGCGTAGAAGAAGAACGGGGAGACAGCGTCCTCTGTGGGCCACGAGGAGGAAATGCAAGTATGTGGACTGTGTGTGGCGAGAGTGTGTGGTGTGTTGGTGCCTGTATTCATCACGTTTTGAGGACCAAAGCAGTATCACACTGTCACATTGTGGTGACTCACCTCCAATTTGGGGACAAAAAGCAGGTCCTGACAAGACAAACCACTGAGTTTTAGGGTAAAGATTTAGGGTTTTGGTTAAGGTTAGGGTTGGGAGTAGGCGGGTAGTGATTATGTTTAGTGTTAGAATAAGTCTCCAGGGAATGAATGCAAGTCAGTGTGTGAGACCAACACAGACAATGACAAGACTGTTAAACTTCTAAATTCAGCATATTTGACCTATAAAACAGTTTGATCACATGTGTGACCTAACTGAGATGTACTGGTTTCATCATCATTATCATCATCCGCTCCACTCATTAGCCATGTGATATGCAGCCATAAGAAAGGGTGTCAGTGACAAGGCAAAGGTGGCACCAGGTGCAATGGTGCTTCTTTTCTCATCATGTGTAGAGTTCTTACATGCACCGGCATGTCCGTGTAATTAACTCGTGTTATTCATTTAGTGAGCTGCTCAAGTGGAGATATCCTGTTACTGTGATGTAATTACCACCTTTCCTTATCATCACAGGTATTTGATGGCACTCTCAGACTGAGGTGCAAAATGAGTATATTTGTTTGGAAGCTTAGTACAAACTCCAATGAATTTACATTATTCCAATATGCCTCAGTCAGTATTTGTGAATATTGACAGCTGAATGAAATAAATAAATACATCATTTGGGAGCTGTTGTGTGTGCAGATATCATTACTCTCCTCTCTGTATTATTATTTTAACCCTTGAATAAAAGTGACTCTTGTAGGCATTTGGCCAGATTCCCAGGTTGTGTTTTTGAATAGTCCAATAGACATTGTTTAAGGGCCCAGTAATATTAACGCCACAAATAACAGTTTACTACAACGCTTTACTACTATAATGGCAGTCCAACATGGTTAACTGGGGATAGAAATAACACAGCAGATGCTAACCCTGAACATAAACTGTACAAACTAAGATCCTGTAGACTTTAAAAAATACAGTTCATATCATGCATTGATTAGAAACATGCACTGGACATTGCCCAGAGGCCATATAGGCCTTCTGAATGCTCCATAAGTCTATTTTTGTTGCTCCTCGGGTAGGTTACTATGACTTTTATATTATTTATTTCAAAGCGCCCAGATATTGATTATTTCACAAGGAAAAATGACAAATGGCAGGGGGGAATGACACGGTCAGCAGGTTCTATTAGAGAAATGATAGTGTTGCTCGTGGTTTGTTAAAAGGTCCAGTTTAGATACTTTATAGGTTTACATCCATCATCGTCTAATGACCTATTTGATGAAAAACGCGCTCTGGTGACAACGGCCCTGTGCAGCCAACTTCGCTTTGTAATTGCTCCCGTATTAAATATAGATTTTTGTTTTGATATCTTGTGAGAATTCCTTTCTGTGGGTCAAAATTGTGATAAAAGACATGGATGCAACGGCAAAAGCTCAGGAGGGAGAAAACTGGAAGGAAAATAGGAAAAATAGGCGAGTATGAGATGTTGACGGTGGAACAGTGAGTTTGTGATTTTGAGTTCTGAGCAGTGCTGGAGGAAGTATTCAGATCCTTTACTTAAGTAAAAGCAGCAATACTGCAATATGAAAATACTACATTACAAGTATAAGCAAGCAAGTAAGTATAATTGCCAAAATGTACTTAAAGTATTAAAAGTAAAAGTAATCATAATGTAAAAAGAAAAGAAAAAAAAGGTCCCTGTGAGTTATACTATAACAACATATTATCGGATTATTTATACTGATATATTAATGTGAAAGTAGCATTTTACTGTTGTAGTTGGTCGAGGTGGAGATAATTTTAAAACTGTTTTGTTGTTTAATCTACAGAAATGCATTATATTTTATAAACTGATGATACAAAATCTTAATCTAAGTTAAGTAACTAGTAGCTGAAGTTGTCAGACAAATGTAGAAATGTAGTCAGTGTAGGAATCAGATCCTTTACCAATACCACACGGTAAAAATACTCCATTACAAGTAAAGGTCCTGCATTTAAAATTATACTTAAAAGTATGTAAGTATTATTAGAAAACTGTACTTAAAGCATCACAACTAAAAGTACTCAATGCATAAAAATGGTTCCTGTGAGTGTTATACTATTATTTATGATAGTATTAGATTATTATTGCTGATGCATTAATGAGAAAGAAGCATTTTACTGTTGTAGCTGGTCAAGATTAAGCTAATTTTTTATTACTATTTACTATTACTATTTAGTTACATTTAGTACTTTCACCTATAACAGTGCATCATATTATATTTTAAAAATCAGATATTTTGTACGTAAAAGCTTAATCTGTAAATAGTAGCTGAAGTTGTCAATAAATGTAGCAGAGCAAAAAGTACAATATTTGGCTCTGAAGTGGCCACCACTGGTTCAGAGGTTATGCGTCTTTGTACTTGTTTAGGAATTAGTTAAACTAAAGAAAGACTATTTTAGCCTATTAGAATAACAATACATTCTGCTGTATTACTAGCCTCTGTTATGACAGTCTAAACACAATGTAATAGTACAAATTTACTCTTAGGCTTAGGTAAACATGGATGTCAGCTGATGAAACACTATCCATGCATGCAACTATTCAGAATGTTGTTTTCATTTGGTATGAGGAACTGAAACTGAGAGTTTGTACATAATCCTGTTGGACATCAAGATCAGATGGTGTCAAACAGAATCCACACAGACGGCAGCATTTATCACGGTAACCTGTCCACCCAGTGTCCTTCTTGCACTTTTAACTGGACACTCCTGTTGGGACGAGCCATTAAACCAATGAAGGCCACACTGAGATTGCTTAGTTTTAAGTATTGCTTTTAACTTGTAAGGGAATTGGTGGCCCTCCACTGACCCGGCAAGCTTTAATTGGGATTGTGCAAGTATTGATTGTAAGTGGCCAGGCGTATCTTGAATTACAGCCTGATTAGCTTTTACTCGGCCCCTTGCACCAGCCAGTCGAAGGAGCTCAATGTCATCCAGGTTGGAACACTTCAGAGGCCACTTGACTAGAGGGAGTCTCGTTACTTCCTGTTTAAACAGGAAACAACATATGTTTAAGGAGGGGAATGACAGTTCTGCTGCAAAATGTACTTCAGTCACACAAGGCTGTAATATTCCCTTAGTGTATAATCACTCCCTGTTTTTTATAAATAATTTGAAAATAGTCACTTAGCATGTACCCTTGAATGAGCAGATATGGGCACATAGAAGGTGTATTCTCCCTTTTATCTCTCCTGCTCTCATTTTATCCACATTTTATCACTCCCTTTCTTCCTTTATTGTTTCTCAGCAGAGATGATGACCTCTGTAAGGTTTGGATGGAAACAGTCACAGGAGCGATGTAGCCCTTTTTCTCTATTATGAGCAGCTTCGTCCGAGCCCCCAGGCACCCAGCCACAATATCAACCCTCTGTACCTCCAAAAACTCTGCCCTGGATCGTCGGCTTTTACCCAGCCTGCCTGTATGTGTCATTACAACTCGATAATCTGGAGAGGGCAACAGAAAAGTTCTCATCAGTGTCAGCCTGAGATATAGATATGGGCTGGGTAACAAATGGCCAAATGCACAGGCGGCAGAGCAGACCATCAATAAAGCAATTTCTTGTGTCATAACAGCCGCGCTTTTCCTAAAGCCAACCTTTCAAAACTTTTCCCTCTGCAAATCGCTGCAGCCCCACCATTAGAGTCCTGCCTTGTGAATTTAATGGATTCCGTACAAACAATATTCCACCATAATGGAAAAGGTTGAAGTCACTGAAGACAGATGAAGTCATAAACACGTATAATTGAGAATCAAAGACCGATAAATTTTAAACTGCTATCCATTTTCTCTTTTTAGATGATGATCTATGTCAGCGCGGCTGCAGGAAAATGGAAGAGATTATGGGGGAAAATTATAACAATAAATTTTCTAAACATACACCTTGATTATGCTTCGATTTTTTGGAGGGGTAGAGGGCGAGGGAGGGGGTTAGAAAGAAGGCCGGGATCGCTGAAAGCTTGCTGGCTAAATGGCACCATAAAATAGGTTCCCTGATCTTTTGCCTGCAGAGCGTAGGCATGCCTGGAGGTGTGATTTCCCCCCCTCTAAATGGGGGAAATGAATTGTGTAATTTATTGCAAACGTGCACACAGTGAGATTAGATCAGCATATCCCATCAAAGGAACAACAATCAATCAGCCTCTAGTTAACAGCTTGAAACACATAAACCAGGGCACCTAATGGCTTTCCAATTTAACAGATTGATAGACTTATCCGGTCCTAAGGGATGAATTAAGAAAACCGGGTACTTTCACACAGGCACTGGCATTTTTGACAGGACCTTTCCCCCCCTCCAGCTTACTTACCATCTTTACTCCTGAATATAGAGATAAGGTTAACCTGAAAATAAAGAAAAAGTCGGTTTTCTCTCTTTTCTTTTCTCTTTCTGTTTGAGAAAGCACTCCAGAGCTGATTTGTTATTCAGATGAGGCAGGAGTGGAAGTGTGTCAGATGTGGAGAATGGGCTCATTTTAATGACCTGATTATCGCGGGTCATTTGGAACTGTGAAATCAAGGAAGCTATTCAAAGCCACTTAACAAAATCTAAATGCGACCCGGGCAACCTATTCAACCAAGAATGTAGTTTTTAAAAAGGAACTTGTTTGTTTCATATCTTATTACTCACATCATTGATTCATGTAAACTCATCTGCAAAAAAAAATATTAAAGGAATAGTTTGACATATTGGTAATTACACTTATTCTCGTTCTTGCCGAGAGTTAGATGAGAAGGTTGATATTACCCTTATGTCTGTATGGTAAATATGTAGGTGGAGCAAGCAGTCTGTTAGCTTAACTTAGCATAAAGTATAGTTGTTTTTACACATTGGTTTTTGCACAGATTAAACGTACAAGATATACAGTGGAGCAAAAAAGTATTTAGTCAGCCACCAATTGTGCAAGTTCTCC